>CADDXX010000533.1:42239-66098 GCA_902810485.1 Alauda arvensis
AATTCCAAATTCCAAATTCCTAATTCCTTCCAAATTCTGAATTCCTTTTTCTATCTTTTCTAGACTTTTGCTACCCTGATTTTGACTCTGTGCTTTTATACTTCATTTTCAGGGACTCAAGTTCATCATAGCAGTTGTTTGCATCCATTGAGGTTTAAATTTACCACAGTGGGTAAATGCATAGGCAAAAACATGGGTTACTTGTCAGACAGAACCGCTTACAGTATCTGTTAAATTGTAGACTCTATATTTTGTTAAAATTTTTCCAAAACTTACTTTGAGTATTTAAACTGACATTATCCAGGATCACATTCCCATTTTCACAGCCAAATGATACATGTTGTTCATAGTTGACCTGTAATCAATTAATGTGAAAAGTTATTTCTCTTCCATAGTAAATTCCAATTGTTATTATCAGAGTAATGGTTGGATTGTTATTATTAGTTCCTAAGAGTCTTCTGAAGTTTTTATCATTAAATTTCATTCATAAGCATTAGATATTTTTTTAGTTTATTTGATACTCCTTTAAGCTTTCATTGTAGTGGTGTCTCTGAATTTCAGAACATTAGCAAATTTTAGCAACAAATTATTTCACTGATGTAATATTTGTCCTATTTTGATCCTTAAGAAGCTCTGACAGTAATATAATGTTCCTAATATCACTGTCTATTTAAATTTTTCATTTTAGCTAGTTCTTTTTTATACATTTTTCTGGTTTCATTAAAGAGTTCATTCATCTCTGCTGTGGAACTATTTTATTAAAGGTCCAGAAGCATGGCATCTCCAGTGTTTCTTTGATTTAAAAAAAAAGTTTATTAAAGAAAATCACCAGGTTAATTTGCCCTTTACTAAGTCTATCAAGTGGTGTTGCACTCTATTTCATCTGACTGAGCTGATGCATTATCATAATGCCCACAGTAGAAAAAAATAATYRGTACCTGCATAGYGCTGTGAATTGTTTAAAAGCATTAGAAATWGATATTTTGACACAGAAAAATRAGAACAYTTTTTAGATATCTYGAACTTGTAAACAAGAGAAARATTACCYAAAGGTAGTGTCAGCCCTGAGAATGAAGCACTTGTTTTGGAGACCCAGATCCACATTCAGWCTTTCATTCCACAGACTATATAYGCAAACATTTATTAACATATTTGCACTTTYTGAATWTTATGGTAACTTTTGGAGTTGTGAGAGATCAGCATAAATTATRTAAGTGACTGGATAGAAGAAGACTTTTGGTAGAAGTTGTTGAACCTATACTTTTATGCTGCCAGGATGAAGTGGGAAATAAAACAGAAATCATTAAAATTTGTTGGACTTCATTAATACTTACTAGTTGGTTAGAAAACAGTATCTGTCAAAACTTTTTTTTCTTTTTTCCCATTTTGMTAGAAGGGTTTATAACAGAGCCAGTACCATGAAATTCTAACATTATCTTAYTCCTTTTTCTCTGAAATTGTCTCTGAACAGGTATGCATATTTATATAAAAGCAAGAACTGAAAGTTTTTCTGTTTAAAAGTGGACTTAAAAAGCTTTATTCATCTTAAGAGAAGATTCTCCTTAAAAAAACTCACATAGATAAAATAGTAATTTTATAATATTCTACTCAGCCATTCCATCACGGTTTCTTTCTATGCATATTAACTGGGACTGTGAACATGTGAGGTTTTAATAATTCACCTTCTACATTTCAGTGYAGCAAAATATTTTATGATGATGTTACAAGTAATCATAATTTCATTATATTATAGTATAAGGCCACAAACTTGGGAAAAATCATTTCACACATGCATCTTTCCTCTTTAACTCTCTTTGGGATGCATTTTTCTCCTTCTATTTTTMATTTTTTTCCTAGTAAATAGTACTCTGACAGTTTGTTCAGTGGATTTACTGGCTTCAGACACCAGTTTATTTTGCTGCACTACTTCAAGAGAAGTCTCACTCCATCTTCACTATACTCTGTCATTAAAATGTTAAAGATGAGCACTAGGATCCCTATTTAACTGTCTCTTTTTCGGATTTAGCAAGATTAGGTGTTACAGTCCCACCTTATAAATCTCATATACATGTATCCCCAAATCAGTGAAATGGCAAAAATCTCTTTTTCTSATGTTATGATACTCTTAAGCCAATCAATAAATAAATGCACAAAAAAAAGTTAGATATCAGGATGCACAATTGGAATTACAGAATTTTCTGAGAAATGTAAGGAAAGTATAGATTATTTGGAAAAATTAAATTTTAGTTAAATTTAAAGGTGGTAATAAATCTTCCTTTGTTTTTCCTTTGTGATGAATAAGTAGTCTATTGGCTGCATCTGTAATTTTTCTTTTTAATTGCAATATGACATAGGATCCCTACTTAACAATGAGCAATGAACTTGAAACAAGTCTAATAATCACTACCATCAAATCAAGTGCGGCCAGCTGAGGCACTAACTTCATTCTCATCCCACACCACGTTAAATTCAGATGGAAAAGGGAGGGGATTTTTTGTCATTTTTAAAAACCTTGGTTTGAAGTTTTCCAGAATAAAATTCTAGCAAACCTTTTACACATCACCAGAGTGATAATGATATGCATTAAAACTAATGTTCATTTCTCTTTTGATCTTTGAAGCAGAAGAGGTGACCAACAAAATGAATAGTTATAACACTTACTGACTCCATGAAAAATGGAAAATACATACAATTTAAACTGCTGGATGGAAGACTGTGTTTATGCTCAAGTAAGAGCATTTTCTTTTAATCCAAAAATCACAATCCTTTACACAATTGCTGTGAAAAATAAGAGCTGGTGTTTTAAATATATGTTAGATTTATCATTTTTTTTTGAATGAGGAAAAGTCTGACAAGTAGTTGGCAGCAGACAGTAGTGGACCCAAAGCTAAAATACATATATCAAGMAACTGCAGTTGCATTCACTGTTCAAAAATGTGTATAACAAAATGTGCTTCACACTCAGTTGGAGTCACTCAGGTCACATCATGGAACACAATGCCATGAGAYGAATTGAGCATCAAGATTTGTTCAAGCAAATATACCTTTTTTCTGGAGGTGGAGCAGGGCTGGGGAGGSAAACAGAACAAAGTAGAATGTCGGAGTTATCTCTTCTGAGATTAACCCCGGCAGTGTAAATCCTTCTTCTCACCGGCCCGTGCTTGAAAGAAGGAATCGGAGAACATCTGGGTTGYGGACTGCAGAKGTTTATTTTACAAATCTTATCTCTAAGTTCTTTCTGTCCAGCATGAAGTTCACAAGCAGCTGGAAAAATGGTTTCTCCCCCCAYCCATGACAGTGTCTGGGCTTTTATAYTCWRAAYTASRTTAAMATTGTTTTTCTCYAAACACCAATARCTAAAACCCATGTCATRCAGTGAAATTTTACCTTTACCAATCCTAAAAACCCATCACCCTTTGCAAAGAGGAAAAGAAAGACAGAAACATGTGCTCTTATCACACTGATCTGCCTCCATCTTTGCCCCATTTATGTCTATATAGCAAAAKATAAAAACCCTTCTACTCACCCAATGACATAACAAAAATCACACAGATCAAACCCCTGTGACCTCCAAATCCTCAGACAGCCCTGGCAGTGCTTTTCCCACGGGCTGAGACCAAAAGCCACCACCATTTCAGGCACAGGCCAAGGAGGACCTACTCCCCCGTCCAGGCTCCTGCCTATCCAGGAGACCCAGAGAGATACTCTGATTTCCCATAGTAGAAAACTATTAATGCAGAAATTATTTSTCTTCCTTAAAACCACAGATAAGGACAAATATTTGAACCGATGCACTATCCTCATCTCATCTGTGTGCCTATCTATCGTTGTTTAATATCTTAACATGATTGGTAACAAGAATTTACCATCAGTACCTCATTTTCTTTGAGAAATCAGTCAGCTGCTTCTTAAACTGCCTCTAAGATGCAAATGATGCTGTTGGACTGAGGACTTTCTTTGATCCAGCTGGCTCAGYATCTGATATTTCTCCTCAACACTTTCATAAAGCACTTGAGTCTCTTGYAAGCCTACCATCATTGCAGCACTATGAATACCAGCTCCATAATTTTTGACAAAACAAAAAATGTGGGATTAAATTGTTTCAGCAAATTAGGAAGCACTCATACAAGTGATGTAACTGACAGATCCATGAAGGCCAGCACTTTTCAGGAATGCATAGGCAGTTAAACAAAGCAACCTTTTCTGCCGTGGTAGACTGATCCAGAAGAAGATACCTCTTTTCAGATTGATTATATGACCTTTACTTGCCCTTTCCAATGAAGTTATTTATTTGCTARAACTAATTCACTAGTAGATTCAACTAATCTGTTAGATTTCTAATTGGAGTAACAAAATAAGAGGAAGMACAATGAGATCATGCATCAGTTGGAAGACAGAAAACTCAGTAAGGTAATTCTAAGAGCTGCACATCCCAAATCATCTTATGAAGAAAGATCTATGCTACTGATTTGTTAAGGTTTGTTGTTAGCAGAGCTAACCTTCAGCTGTTGTCTGAACTTTATTTCTTTAACCTTTCAGATGTGCATGTAGAAACTCACAAATACTTACAAAGGTTTTGAGAGATCAAGAAGTTAATCTGTTGCCATCTTGCCTTGGACCATTGATGCAATGTAGATGTGCCACAATTTCTGATCAAGCCCCCTAGAAGCATGTGCTACTTTTACAAAGGTTTTAATTTGTTCAAAAGTCAATTCATTCTGTGAAGACAGATAGACACTTCTGTTTTTGTTCAGACTTTCCATTTCCCAAAATTTTCAGGAGAAGATAAAGAAAGGTCTAGGTCATCTGTTTTTGGCAACTGTAAGTAATTTGGCCTTGTTCTGATGATATTCTGTGGCCCACCAAAACTAGAAATCAGTGGGTCTAATACCTTTTCTGGCTTTAAAGATCTGTTTTTAGAAGTCYGTTATGTTTATGGATGAMAAGTATTTAAATATGATACAAGRCTTTCCYTATGTTTTGTGGGAGACMAGAGTATCTCTCTGGGTCTCCTGGATGRGCAGRAGCCTGGACAGGGGGGCAGGCCCCCCTTGCCCTGTGTCAGAGACAGTGGTGGYTTTGATCTGAGCCCGTGGGAAAGGCTGCCAGGGYTGTCTGAGGATTTGRAGGTCAYGAARGTTTGATTKGTGTGWTTTTTGTTATATCACTGAGTGAGAAAGTAGGRRYTTTAGATTTTKYTRTATAGGTAAAATGGGGCCAAGATGGAGGCAGATCARWGTGATAAAARCACATTTTCCTGTCTTMCTTTTCCCCTTYCTCTTTGCAAAGRGTGATGKTTTTTTGGGATTGGGTGAAGRTGCARTTTCACTRTCTGACATGGATTTTAGTTATTGGAGTTTAGAGAMTAACAATGTTAACRAAGTTTAGAGTATAAAAACCCAGGTGCTGTTGTGGGCGGGGGAGAATCCATTTCTCCARCTGYYTGTGAACAYCACRCTGGACAGAGTGAACTTAGAGATAAGATTTCYAAAATAAACATCTTCAGACCGCAACCCAGACACTCTCTRATTCCTTCTTCCMAGCACRGGYRGTGAGAAAACAGCCTTTTATACTGCCAAGGTTAATCTCAGAACTGAAAACTCCGACAATGTTTACCATAAATTTTCTGTATTTTGCATTCAGGTAGCAAGATCTTCATAGTCAGCTTTTAATAGCTGTTTGGACAGATACTTTTATGATATTTCTAAATGTATTAWAGTGAAAAAGGGATATCTTTGTTGAAAAAATTGCATTCAACAAGGCAGTTATCCTCTTTTCCTCTTATAATGGTGTATTGTAAAGCCATGAATATTATAAATTTATTCTGGGGGCTAAGTAAGCATGATAGTCTCCAAAATGAACAATGTTCTTTTGGAGAKATTATATGGTTTTAAATTATAATTTCTAGAGGAAATAACTGAATCTTTGAGACCCCTTATGCTGTGTATTTGGGAATTGYTTTCCTATGTAAGTGTGCATATGAAAAATACCAATTAAAAAAAAGTATTTCTTGTTAGATGTTAATTTCTTATTCAGTTTAAAAGACATTCTTTAAATTTCCAGACAGATTTTAGGAAAAAAATAGTTCTTAAAAAGAAGAAAAAGAAAGAAAGAAGTCAAAAAATAACTCTCAGAAAAAGACCAGAAGTCTGATGACGATCTGGTTTTAATTATATACAGAAGACAGTGTACATTTAACTTGAAGTGTGTTTATTTAAATCAGTGTGTGTTTTTCACATTGGTGATACCAGATACTAAGATTAGGTCAGCAAGGATTCAAGGCTACCAACTAAAACTCAGGACACAGAATGTATAAAATTATACTAAAACACAAATTAATGATAATGAGTCATGTGGAGAATATCCAAGGGAAGAACAGAAAGAAAAACAATCTACTGCCTGAAAACATAGAAGTTTCCCAAATTTTTTTACTTCTAAGTATTTGCACCAAAATTCAAACATTTTTTAATCAGCGAAAGCAGTTAATTCCTACAAACTGTGTTTGTTTCATTTTCTTTTATGTATTCATAAATTTGGTAGCCAATCTAAGTTACTTCTTCCAGTCCCTTCTAAGACAATGGAGAGAGGCAGCCATGTCCTCTGCTGATTTATTTCCACTCTTTTAAACACCTGGTTTAGACCAGGATGAAAGGCCTCCATAACTCTCTCTAATGACCCAGTTATGCTGGAGAAACAGTGTCCCCAACTTACACACAGGAGTCCAGCAGAGAAACCAAGGTCACACATAAAATAGGGATCTGAGCTGGATTCAAGATGATATTTCTGAGTGCCACTGAAATGCTCCATATACTAGATCARCAAAATACAAAATTCATTCCTCTATTTCTTTTTACTTTCTTTCTTTTGCACAATTACTCTATTTCTAAAAAATACCTTTCTTCATATGTAAAGAAGGGTTCTTTGCTTTGTTACCTGCCTTAGAATTCCTGTCTTAGAATCTCCTATTCCTAAAAGAGTGAAAAGTACAGTCTTAGAACCCAAGGAAATGACCTGTCTAATGACTTATGGATAAAAATAAGGCAGAAAGAAATAAATGAATAATTAAACAACAACAACAAAAGCCRGATCCAAAGATGGTCTGGTTTAGTGAGAAATACATATGTAAAGACATGGAAATATGTGTTTTAAATTTTCATGCAGACAGATTGAATACCCAAAAGGCACACACACAAGAATTTACTTCTCTAGTAGAAAGTTTGGCTCATCTGTCAGATCTTTAATCCATCTGTCACTGAAGAAACAGCTAAAAACCTTTAGCCAAAATGATTCAGACATTTCTAAGAACACATGAAGTAAAAATATTTTGTTTGCCTGTGTTAAAAATACTCTGGAAGATTTTTCTTGAGAATGTTTAGCATTTCTTATTTCAGRGTGACAAAGTATGCATCTTGACTGATGGAGATGATCTTTGTGTCTGAGATGTGTCTTTACTGTTGCTAAAAATCCATCAGTGTGAAGTCAGACTGCTCTGGGTGTGGGGAAAAGAAAAAGAAAGCTAGGAAAAATGTCACAGGTATTCTGTTCTACAAAGAACAAAGGAAAGAAGGGAAACTTCTCAACATTTAAACACTACAATATTTCATTTTGTCATTTTTTCATTCTCTAATATCTTGTCTTTCTATTTGTGATTGTGAGCATTTTGTGTGTGTGTGTGTGTGTGTAATTGTGCTGCATGTTTGACACTGGTATTTAGTTCTTTGCAAAAAAAATCAAGCTTTCTTTTTATGTGTACAGAAACAGGCACTTGAGTTGTTACTGATCTAAAACTAAAATATATCCAGGAGCAGAAGCATTTTCCYAAAAGGTATATGTTATATTTTATTGAAGTTATCATGAACCCATTTCTTTATTCAGGCTGTRCTCCTAAGTTTTTTATTTTACTGTAAATATAGACAGGAGTGAATTTTTCCCTCATGGACACATATATTAACAGGAATTGAAAGCCCCACCAATGTTCTTGGTATCCTGTTTGAAACAATTAACATTTTGTCTTGTGAGTTTAAAAAGTAGYGTTTGAAGAATGCAAAAACTGTGCAGAAGAAAACTCAGCATATTGCCTGCGCATCTATTTCAAATCAAATGGTCTGTGAAAGCATTTTAGAGCTGTCTGTTTCATACTAAGGAATTGTGATATTTCAGAATAAATACAACTCTTGATGTGGCATCTTTATTCTTCCCTGGCTAGAAATTAGCACAACTTACAAGCCAGTCCTAAACCAGCTTCAGGTTTTGTCCGAGTTATCTCTTCTGAGATTAACCCCAGCAGTGTAAAGTCTTTCTTCTCACCGCCCGCGTTTGGAAGAAGGAATCGGAGAACGTCTGGGTTGCGGTCTGAAGAAGTTTATTTTAAAAATCTTATCTCTAAGTTCACTCTGTCCAGTGTGAAATTCACAGGCAGCTGGAAAAATGGAATCTCCTCCACCCACAACGGCACCTGGACTTTTATAATCGAAACTACGTTAACATTGTTTTTCTCTAAACACCAATAACTAAAATCCATGTCAGACAGTGAAATTGCACCTTCACCCAATCCCAAAAAACCATCACTCTTTGCAAAGAGGAAGGGGAAAGAGAAGACAGGAAAATGTGTTTTTATCACATTGATCTTCCTCCATCTTGGCCCCATTTTACCTATATAACAAAATCTGAAACCCCTACTTTCTCACTCAGTGATATAACAAAAATCACACCAATCAAACTTTCATGACCTCCAAATCCTCAGACAACCCTGGCAGCCTTTCCCACGGGCTCAGATCAAAGCCACCACTGTCTCTGACACAGGGCAAGGGGGGCCTGCCCCCCTGTCCAGGCTYCTGCCCATCCAGGAGACCCAGAGAGATACTCTGGTCTCCCACCAGGTTTGAGCAAAGAGAAGGAAAGGAACAAAAGAAATCACTAAAATATAGAATATGTTCCAAAGACMCTCTTTTATTCATTGCAACAGATGCCAATTAATAGAGAAGATCAGAAAAGGCTTTGTATTCAGTGTTATGGCTGGCCTGTGTTTTACAGAAGCTGTGCCTATCACTGTCATTACATATCATTACATATAATGAGAAGAGATTAGCAAGTAGAGAAAAATTTACAGGTAACTTCCCCCCCCCCCCAAGAACTGGCTAAGGATAGGACAGGAAAATARCTGCTGGTAAATCCTGGCATCCCATGCTTCTCTTCTGAAAGGACAAGGAAGTGGTGTAACCGTTTCCAGAACATCGTGTGTCCTGAGAGTTCAGCAGCCTGATCCCTATTCACTGCTGTGTCTGGAATGTTTTTAATGTACAATATCATCTTTACCGCTAAGCCAGGCAAGTTTCTTGTTCAGAATAAAACTACACCCATCCCTCTGGTTTGGTGCACAGAAAAGATTCAAATAAGAGTATGAACAGTTAATACACAGTTGTCTCACATTAACTGAATAGAGATAGAAATAAAATGTATTTATTTATTTATTTATTTATTTATTCTGATTAATAATACTGTGAATAAATTTAGTTGTTGTTTTGTACCAATGTTTTTTGTATATTATACACAGTATTGAGTTTCCAGTAATGTTCTTCTTTTAAGCACACTCTTGAGATGTTTTTCTTTCCTCCTATTATATTTATCTATGTATCAGTTACCGTCCATTTAGAGCACAATAAAAGCTGGTTTATTTACAGTACTGGTCTATTTAAGAGATCTCAATCAGACTATTCAATCTAGATAAGATATTTGGTTCTTATTAGCCTGAATATGCCATGAATATGTCCTTTTATTTCAAAATATGACAAGGATCTATAGGAAGATGAAGACTTCTGCTCAATTTCTACAGTCCTAATAACAGATGGTTTTGATGAAGTGCAGAATGATTGAGCTGTCACATTTTCTTTTGTTTGATTGCTAAGACAAACAATGAAGACTTTTATATGCAACATCTCAAAATGTGTAAGGCTATAAAGCTTCCTTCTGTTTATAAATTATGTTACTGCCTTATAATGAAAAAAGCATGAAAATGAGGAGGAGAGATGTCATTAAAAGATAATTGTTTTATCTGCAGCCTAATCCCTTGAATATCAGGCTGCAATTTCCCTTCAGGAGATGAAATACTTTGAAATGGTACTGCTAATTTGAGCAGAATATCAGGACATTAATCAAACAACTGTAGTRCTGCTTTGCTGGGTAGGCATGACAAATCTTTAAGGAATTGATCTGGCAATTTGAATTTTAAGGTATCTAGAAGCACAAATAATCCAGGGGATAGTTAAAAGTCTACACAAACTGAGGTGCGGGACCATTATGTTTACATGTAYATTTAATTCCAAGCTTAACTTATTTGTGGAAGATTAAAGCAGTTTTGTTTGTATTTAGAAAGCTTAAAACAAAATGCTTGAAGCCTTGACCAGCTATATTCTCTATATGGCAATTCAGCTGTCAAAATAGAACTGACCTCAGCAGGTATAAAACAATTCACAAAAAGGTCATCTTTGAACGTGCTTTCCTATTGCAGGTAATTGTTGGAAACTGATGGTAGAGCAGATATGGAACRGGATCTCTGGGATGGGATGATGTGAGTAGCCCTAATGAAATACCACTRAAGCCACTCACCATTTAGAATGGAAAACAGACTCTTGGGAGCTAGGGTTTCACTCATGGTAAAGCTTGATTTTCTGGCTCASTAGCTGCCAGCCACATGGGTGGTGTTAAGTCTACCTGATACAGTGACTTTAAACACACTGCTTCACTCTGCTCTTCCTCTCTATTCCTTTTGAACTGTCAGGGTTATTAAGGCAGCTGTTCCGTGCTGCATTCATTCACACTGTGTGCTTTTCTTAAAACTCAACATTACATTTAYATTCCCAGATTAACATTTGTGGATTTGAGAAGACAATAATATTCTTTAAAGTACCCTTTTTCTTGACATATTTTTGTATATTCAGTTTCAGATTAATTGCGCATTTTTTGCATATAAGTGAGTTGGGAGCAAATGAAAAAGCTCAGTATAAATAACTCTCTGCCTCTAACACACTGACTCAGAGGTCAGGGCTCTGATGTAATGAGGCAGGAAACAAGCATATTAGGGAAAATATCATAGCTGTTAAATTCATCAAGGTCTTCTTGGGGGGATTATACTTAGATTATCACAGAAAGTCTGAGTTTGGAAGGGACCTCTGGACATCACCTTGTCCATCTCTCCTGCTCAGTCCTGGGTCAGCTAGAGCAGGTTGTTCAGCAATGTGTCCAGCTGGGTTTTGAGTGCCTCCAAGGAGGGAGACTCTACAACTTCTCAGGAATACCTATTAATTATCTTCAATCTGTAGTATTATCAGGTTTGTCAATCAGTACAAGTTTGATAGGTCAAGAAACCAGAATTACTTCTCTGTAAACAACAGAAGTAAGTTCACTCAAATATTTCTGAAATTTAAACTTCAGTAATATTTAATCTTAAGGCTTGGAAAACGTTTGGAACAGTCACTTTTATTTTTTTCAATCTTTCTCATCCATTTCATAATTTAAGGCAGAACCAGGAAAAGAATTATAAGCTCTATCAACTGCCACACTCCTAGCCAAGCAACAGAGTAGCAAAAGCAAATAATCTCCTCAAAATTACTGAGAGWCTAGTCAATTCATCTGAGAACTCCAGTTTGGTTTGCTAAGCTGTGCAGTTCAGATATGGTTCATATTTGCATATCTGAGCTAGAAGATTGAATTTTTTGCAAGCTGTTTTTACCATTTGTTTGTGTTAGTTAATGATTTCTGGTTTTGTATTTAACCTTTGAACACAAGTTTTCTTCTTWATTAGTAATTTTAATAATATTTACCAAAACATATCAGCAATGTCTTTCAAAATTAATCATATTCTCCAGTTGTACAAATCTGATTTCTTTGATAAGAAGGAATGGTCAGTGTCARCTGTTGATGAATGAGATAGAGTTTAGTTGAGGAAAAAATAAAAGACTCCAGTTTTCCATGAAAAATGGCACCTCCAACTAAAGGTTACAATAGTTACTATTCTACAGGTTCAAATCAAAGAATTGTCTCAAATAAAAGCAAATTAGCCAGAAATGTTCTTGGAATTTACAGAATTACACTTATTTCAGTGAACATTTGATCTGTTAGCTGTTTCTTAAGAGGAGCTTATAAGCTCTATACTAGGGCTTCCAAACGAAACCTTCCAAGCTTCCCATCTGCAGCTCTCAGAATCAGGCCAGCATGAATCGCAAGGAACCAATTACTGCAAAGTGTTGCCATGCCAGCAGTGGCATTCACTTTTCTTTAATATTTTCACTAACCTTATTTCCCCTGTGGGCAAAATAGCTGCTGCTGTTTGTTCAGACTTGGCGGCTGGGGTAGGACGAGCTGTCAGACAGCCYGAGCTCCTCTTGCTAATTTCAAGCTCTGTTGAGCAGTACTGTGGTGGCAAGACTATCGCTCAGTGTTTAGGAACAGCCCTAGCAGCACTTGGGGGGTGCGGGGGGGAGGAAATTAAGCAAATATATAGACTTTGCTTATCAGGGAACAAAAYGTTGGAGCACATATGCTGACCTATGGTATGGGTTAAATGATGATGATTTGCAATGTTAGGAAAACCTGAATGAGAACAATTTAGCCTATTGAAATTAATAATTCTATAATATCAAAGTAGAACATATCTGAGAAGCATTGGTACAGAAATATAAATTTAAAAATAAAGAAACTGGCATAATGATGTAGAATATACCTACCACAGGGCACTGACCATGATCAAAACCACATTATTACTTTTTTATTCCCTTTATTTTTCATTTTTATAACTGTCATAAATTATATGTGGCATTATTGTCCGCAGAAAAACTGCACAGGCATCCTAAGTAGGCCCATTTCCAAGCCATTAGTGAATACTTTGAGGAAAACCATTTCCTAGAAGGAGGATATTGAATTCCGTTAGAGGAAATGCCAAACCATGACCCTGGAGAGAAATACACCCATGCACCAGTAAATGCTGAGGAGCTGAGGAGCTGAAAAGCACCTTAGCAGAAAAGGGGGAATCTGATTGGATTGCCAGTTGAACACCGTGATGTGCCCCCACAGCAAAGCAGGACACAAGCATCTCTAGTTCCATCTGGTGATCAGAGACATTGTGGAGTCTTGATCCTTGGAAATATTAAAAACCTACTGGAYATAGTACTAGGAAACATCCTGGTAGACTGTTGGGAGCCATGGGGTGGATTCCTGATGTCAGGAGGCCCTTTTTTATCTCAAATGTTCTAGGATTCTGTGATACTATAAAAAGCTGAAAATATTTTGCCAACAAGATCTGACTAGATGGAAAGGAATATCCTGAACTTCCAGAGCAATCCAGTGAAGTGATGAAGTGAACAATAATAGGACATAGATCATTTAGATGGACAGATGTGTCTGTGATGACAACAGTGAGAGCAGGCTGACTTAATACAGCAAAGAATATTATGGTCTAGAGAGTGGAAGAAATGGAATATATGGCTTGTATGGCTTACATTTGTAGCATGGCATGGGACAGGAGAATAGAGATTCTGGAGCCAAATTTAAATGAACAGGTGAGAAGAAAAAGACTGATCCAAGTCATGGAGTCTGGAGAGATAGAGTTTATTTCCATCTCTAGACAGTTGTGTGAGGAAAATGTAATCAAACTCAATAGAAACTGGAAAAAATATCGTCAAGTCGGTGGATGTCTGTCTTATGAAACTGTCTGTTATTTCAGACAAGCTACTTCTAAGTGAAAACAGAATCATGATGTTGAAACTTAAAAGTTTATGGGGAATTTTTACACTAAGCACTATGAGAACGCTCACAGCTGCAGAAGACCGCACAGATCCCACTGAAGTAATTTTTTTAGGTAAAGAGAAATGAGGATCTTATAAGACAAAAGGAATTTAAAAGTCAAGTTTATTTTCTAAAAAAAATAGAAATTTCTTTTTCAGAATGTCGTATGTATGAAGAGACAATCATCCCAAAAGGAAATGAACACATTCWCCTATTTAAATGTTTGAAGTGTAAGGCATAAAATAGGTGGATTTGTTYGCCTGATATTTAATGAGGACAATAACTTATAAAGACTCATGAAGCTGGGGAAAGAAAGCTGATTTTGCAAACATGTCATGTCAGGCTGCAAATTACTTAAGCAGGCCAGACAAAGGTTTTTYGAGAGCAAAGAGAGTAATAGGCCACAATTTTAAAAAGTCATAATTAAAAATAATGCTTAAACAGAATGAGAATGATGGTTAAAACTCGCATTAATTTTCAGCCTTCATTCACTAACTGTGAATAAGAGAGACCCAAAAAGTTGCAAGAGCAATAAACACTGTAATGAGAGGAATTTTTAAGTCTTTCCAGGATGATTTCAATAGGTATCTGAACAAGTGGTATCAGATCAAACTTCAGATGATAGAAGTTTGATCTGATACCACTTGTATCATTACTTTATTAGACTTAAGCTTCTTGAAGCAGTTATTCGGTAATAACTGCTTTTGGTGGGAACCAATAATTTCTGTGGGATGTAGGTTAGACTTGTTCCAGCATGTATCTCTGAAATAGCCTTTCTAAGGGTGATGCAATCTGGTTCAAAACTATGGCAGGAGTGATACATACACACAAAATAAACCACTGCAGAGATGTYAACTTTCAAAAAGAGAAATTATGTAAAACCAGAACACTTAAAGAAATGTAAAAGAATCAGCCAAAGAACTCTTTTTAAGATAGTGTGGAGTTTTTTTCAAGACACCATACTGAAAGGAAAAAGTAATTATCAAATCAGTCTGGCTAAATAAAATAAATAGTAGATTATAACAATAGTTTAAAAGCAAAAAATAAAATGGATGACAGAAGTAAAGAGTTATCTTTCAGAACATGAGTATTGTGTCCAGATAAGGTGAATGGAAAAGAAATAAACTCTGTCAAATTAATTCTGAGATTTTAATAAGTCAAAAAATTACTTTGAAGAACAATTTGCCAAAGGYATAAAGATATTAATTAGATGTTTTCAAACATGTTAGAAACAAAATACTTGACACAAAATCTGCAGGATCAAKAGACACTTAATATAGCAAAAGAAGAATAGTTAATATAGGACAGGAACAAGACCATGATAGAAAATCTGAGGCAGTGATTTACAYCACTTTCCACCACAGAAAAATTTAGGAAGAGTCCCATGTGAGAGCTTGAAGCAACTGTCTCAAATAACATTGTGATCTGAATGTAAGAAAAAATTAATAAAATAAATAGTAACATCTTGCTAAAGTTAGGTACTATTTAATTCTAAGCATTGAAGGAACTCAGAAAGTTTATTATATTATAAAGAAATTAAAATTTCTTTAAATAGTAACTGTATTATATAAACTAACAAATTAGCTGGACAAGTAGAGAAATGAATGGCTAAAATTACAGCAGCTTTGGAGAAGTGCTTTGGGGCCAGTCAAACTATTACAGACTACATTCCAAAATAGGTTAGTTGTCTAAAGTTATAATAAGAAAAGAATAAATAAATATTCACTTAAATAAACTAAGATAAAGAATCAATACAACCTTTATACACAGAAACTATGTTTCACAAATCTATTTGAGTTCTCTGAATTAGTCTACAGAAGTGCAGGGTAATGATCCATTTCTTTCTAGACTTCCAAAAGTCTTTGATAAGAAAGTATTGAGAGAAAAAAAGTTTGCTGATTATGCATAGTTATGCAGCATRGTAAAAATGAAATGTGATTGCAGAGAGATGCAGGGAGATCTCACAGTACAATAAAATAACTATTATCATGTAAAAGTCCATGAATAAAGCAGTATTAGGTATTGATGCATGATCATGTGTCACCCTGAATTTTTAAGCTTTCTGATAAGTTGTAGCTTAGAGCCAGTTTTCCCATAGTTTTTCATGTAAATAACAGGTGTTGTTTTCTAACTAACTTAGATGTTGACATTCTTCTTAGTGAAATAGATTTCCTTGACAAGCATGTGTATTAACCAGCGTGTGTGTAGAAGTAAGAATTTTCTCACCCAATTAGAACCTTTCCCTTTTCCTGTATATAATAACTCTGATTTAAATAAAGATTTCTTTCTTTTCTTTCCCTTCATGATTACTGTATCATACCGTTCTTTCGTGTAACAGTGCGACAATCATGTGTTCCAAGTCAGCCCTTACAGAATCATAGAATCACTTACGTTTGAAAAGACCTTTAAGACCGTTGAGTCCAACTGTTAACCCAGCACTGCCAAGCCCACCATGAAACTATGTCCCTAGCTGCCACATCTACACATCTTTTAAATATCTCCAGGGATGGTGACTTAAGCACTTCCCTGGGCAACCTGTTTTAAAGTGTGACAAGCTTTTTAGTGACTAGATGTTTCCTTAATAATCAATCAAATCCTCTCTGGTCCTTATCAGTTGTTTATTGGGACAAGAGACCAACCTCCATCTGGCTACAGACTCCTTTCAGGCAATTGTAGAGAGTAATAATTTCTCCCTGAGCCTCCTTTTCTTCAAGCTAAACTACCCCAGCTTCCTCAACCACTCCTTATAAGACTTGTGCTCCARATRTTTCACCAGCTCTTGTTGTCYTTTTCCTAGACATATTCTGTTCAAYCAGGCTGGTCTTCTTCCCTACTGGTTCATATTTTGGCATGTGTGTACAGCCTGATCCTAGGCTTTAAAATGTCTTTCTCAAAAATGCTCAGCATTCTGGGAATCCTTTGCCCTTCTGGACTRCCTCCCAAGGGATTTCCTCAACCAGTCTCTCTGGCCAAAGTCTGYATTCTGGAAGTTCCCCTTCTTAGTTCTTCAAAAACTGAGAACCAAATCAATTAATGATCACTATGCCCCAGACAGCCTCTAGCCATCACATCACCCACAAGCCGTCCTCTGTTTGCAAACAACACGTGGTTATTCTCACTCTGAGAGGAGAACTTGGAGTCACTGTAGATAGATTTAYAAAGCTATCAAGCTCAGTGAACAGTGACTTACTGCACTGGAGATGTATTACATTTTGAAAATTATTGGAAAAGGATAAAGCAACAAAATAGAAAATATCATCGTGTGTCTGTGGAAACCTCTAGAGAGATTTGAAGTCTGTATAGAAATCTCAAAAGGGATAGTCCTTGARAGGCCTAGAAAAAGGGCAGAAGTAGATCATCAAGAGTAGGTTAGGTTTCCTGAAGGGTAGGATTCACATTTGAGTGCCCAAAAAACATTTTATATAAAACAAATGTAGCTTTTTTTTTGGAAAAATATATGAACTTACTTTTAAAAGCCAGKATCTCAGATTTTTCTACATGAAAGAGACAAACCCAAGCAAACAAATAGAACTTATTTTCTCCAAGACCAGAGCTGGCCTTTTACCAAAGTTAAAAATAAAGAATTTCTAACACGTCTAGCCAGGAAACATATTACTTGCTTTGAGTAAGATGTAGGATGTCTGTGACTAGAGTTKATGCATTATTAGTCTACAATCCAATTAATATGTTGTTATTAATGTGCAACGAGCAGAAACTTAGAAAGATATTATCTTTTAAAAGGTCATAAAAAGTTTAAATTCTTATTAACTCTTCTGGAGAAAACCAGAATATTTAGAGTGGTGTACAGAAACAGTGAAGAGACAATTTAAACCCTATACAGATGGTAATTTGAAGAAGAGCAAACAATTTGAAAATCAATCATTACAATTTCTTCATCAGCCACAAGTCTGATGATACATTTGACAGAGAAGGATAGACTCAGTGACTGCTTAAAGATCCCTGAGTAGTCTGTGGCCCGAAATTCAGCAGAACATTTTCCATCTCCTGGAACATTTTCTATATTTGTCAYGATCAAATGTGAAAAGTATTCAGCGATCACTATAAAGTCATTAGGTGATTTTGGTAGAAGGGCTGAAATGRAATTGTTGAGATTCAATCTTCTTTGAGTAAAGAACCTATATGAWGCCCTATACAAAAAAAAATGTGTATAGCTAGAAATGTGTGACACYTCTTGCTTCAAAGAATCTCTCCTTTAATGAACAGTTTCTTGTTTGAAATCAAGYTCATGGAACAAAAAAGGCCTTCTTTAGAACTGTCAAGACATAAAACAAGAAGCTTCTTAAATAATATACATTTGAGTTTCCATTATTAAGAACAGAATGCTTGAACAGGATTCATCTGCACCTGTTTAGAAATKTGAAACTTAGTGAGACAAATTTCAGGTAATTCACAACATTTTACTCACCATTAAAGGAAAGAAATTGACACCTCCATAGAGTAATTCAGCTTCTCACTTTCCCTTATTTTAAAATCCTGTTTTGGAATGTAATGAATAGRTCTGGAGGTGTCAGTTTCTCTTCATTTAGCCTGACCTTTAAGTCATTAGACTTWTGTGGCTAACTTTTAGATGTCTAAATTTATGGAGAAACCCATCTTTATTACTTTTTCTTTCCCCTTAGGAATATTTTTTTGCCATTGTGTATCATTCATATAAAGCAAATTATTTTCTTTAAACTTTTAAAGACRAAATGCATTTCTCATAAACTTTAGCCAAGAAAGTTTTAGTTTAATGTCAGCCTTCTYRAAAAASTTATGTCCAGGTGGAAATATGAGTTTATTATCTGGAAGAAATTTTGCAGCCTTAACTTATAGAGTTTGACTATAATAAACGTATAAGAACAAATTATGTTTTGYTACCAAGACAACAAAGTAAAAAACAAGGAAAATAATGGAAGCAATTTACAGCTCTGTGGGACAGCCAGAGATACAATACACTGCATTTTTTTGAAGGGGAAAACAACACAATCCATGAAACTTTTTTTTTTTTATTGCAAGAATAGACACAGCACATGACAATAAAGAACATCACACTTCCAGTATCCCAAAGTAAGGCTTATTTATGGATCCATCTGATGAGTACATGGAAACATATATATTTCAATCTAGGATTTCCATCTCATTCACTYCTACCTACTCCATCCCAATACTARCAGGACAAAAAATGCTAAGTTTTGTTRTTGTTAATATTTTTAYATTGCKGTGGAATCCATGCTTCTTTATTCTTTCTTATTCCAAAGAGTTTAATATTGGTTTCATAAACATTTAAAAATTATACCAGGATAGTGTCCAATATTTTTATTGCACATCTATGCTGAAGTGTACTATATGACCTCCAGGCCTAGGTCACACACACTATGAGTCCGCAGTTGAACAAAAAACAAACCAAAAAATCTCCTCCTTTCTCTGAGAAAAGATTAAACTCTTCTGAAAAACTTAAGGCCAAACCATTGACCTCTGATTTTAGTACAGCTTCGTAATTACATATAAAGGAAAAGTAGGTCTTGTGGAAGATTCTGTCTTCTGATAGTTTTCATAGTCACAATCGCATTCAAAAAGATAGACAAAAACACAAAGCTACTGCTTGAAAATTTTCTTTAAAAATATCACAGCAACACCTAAAACACTAACCTTAATAGTTTTGCCTGGATCMTAAGACACTACTCAGAGTACTGCAATAGAATCTATGACYGAAAATTTTGGGGCTTTCTRGCATTAGCTTCCTAAAATACAACATATCAAATGCAGCAGCAATATAAAAGTAGCTCTGAGCGCACACATTTCCTCAGGAATGACAATATGATTGCTGGGTCATACAAAAAAAGAAATAGATTATGAAAACATATTGAAAACATTATGAAAACAAAGCTACTATATAACTGTAGTTTTAACAAACTGTGTTTCAAATATTTTTGGATTTTTGGAGGGACTGGGATTTGATTCTTACTTTACAGTTCCAGTGACTTTAGATCTCATTGCCATTTTGTGACTAAAAACTAAGTCATAACTAAGCCCTTATGAAGATGATGTCTACAGTTCACTTATAAAATCTCTGAATGTGAATTCATCTGAATTAAATCTGCTTAAATCTCAAAAGTAATACGATAGTAAAGACAGGGAAAATTGAAGTACTGTTTCCATCCCACAGAGTTCAGAACTGCATTACTCTCAGCATATAATTAATTCTACTGTATTATATTTTAAATAGCAGGTTAAGAGAATAGAATTCATTTATTAGCATAAACAGAATGAGAGCAATGACGTGTTCATTAAAATATCAACAGAAACTGAGCTACAGAGGAAAATGATGATGTAGACAAAATCCATAGTTTTATATCTAGGGAGTGACTTCAACTATAAATAAAATTACAAACTAGAAATTAATACAGGAATTTRAAAAATTATGGAGATTTTAAAATCACTGATTATTATAGGTAACAGCAGGAGACACAAAGAATGAAAAACTGATTTTCTATAAAGAATAATTTGTCACTGAGGCTATGCAAGTCCTAGACCTCAAAAAGCAAGAAACCAAACAACAGAATGGTAATGTGGCATCCTAATGGTGAGATTCACCTCAGTTAATTAAGCTGTTAAAAATATAGGCTGCTTTATTATCAGGGTTCCTGATACTGCTTATTGAAAATGTAGACTACTCAGTGGGCTGAACTCCCTGTATTATTATATTGAGGTGAATTACCCAGATGTTCATCTGWCTTTCAAACTGCATATGGAGGAAGCCTGGAAAATCTTTTTAAACTTCACTTCTGCTTTTTGAATATTGAATACTTATGTCAGTTAATCCAAAACAAACAAAAAAATGCAAAGAATTTAAAAAAATTTTTGCCTTAATCTGTAAACAAAATAATGTTGAAAAGATTGAGTATCTGAGACACTTCTAGTAAGACAAATGTTGTGACTCCACACCGCAACTCTAAATGAACTCCACAATGAAACCAAAGGGACAATATTTGCCAAAACAATTAAAAATCAGCCACAGACTGTATTTCCTACCTTTAAAGGGACAACTGTTACAACTGTAACCAGACCAGGTTGCTCAAAGCCTTATCCAAAGCCTTAACCTGGCCTTGCACACTTCCAAGGATGGAGCATYCACGTCATCTCTGGGTAACATATTYCTGTGCCCTCACAATAAAGAATTTCTTCACATTATCTAATCTAAACCTACTCTCAGTCAGAAGCCATTCYCCCTTGCTCTGTCACTTCATGTCTTTGTAAATAATCTCTGTYCATCTTTCTAGTCTCCTGCCAGGTACTCAAAGGCCTCAATAAGGATCTTGTCCCTTAGAAAAAAATGTGGAGGTATATTKTGATAAATAGATGCTGCAATAAAAAAGACATTATGTACCCAACAAATAATGACGAGTCAGAAAGGCTGGCTATTGAAACTTCTTTTGTCACTAATACTGAACAATAGAGAATGATGGAAAGGCTGTTTTTAAATTAGCTAACATAATCATGTTAGCTAGAGGAAAGTGAAAATGTTTTTAGGAAACATTTTCCCTAATTTATACAAATTCAAAATCACATATTTGAGATGGTTGTTCATGGTCTGTAAAATCCATGCAAACAATRAATATTCAGACCTAATATGCTTATTAAACAGTAAAACAATTTTCCTGTGTCTTCTGGGTTTGCAGGGGCAGGGCAGGGGAGGAGCTGGGGTTTGTTTATCATTTCTGTTTGGTTTTTTGGGTGAAAACAATGTTTTGTAGTGTAATTTTTGTTTTGTCTTTTAATTCAGGTAATACTAAAACTGCAGTTGATCCTTGTCCAGTCTGTGCCATTCACCCCAGTTAACCTTTGTCCTGAGCTGGAAGATGATTTCTCCCTGTGGGAGGTTTTGAAGAATTTCTTCTGTCATGCAATGATTCCCACTTCTGTACTGACTGACAAAATTTCTGGTGAATGTCTGAAATCTTGTTAACCTCATGTACCACTAACACTACATTAGAATGGCCAATTGTGAGCCAGATCACCTGAGTCCTGTGTAATGTGGCATCACCACAGGTACACACCTTTTATTCACACAGCTCAGGCATGGCCAGGTGGTTTTGCAAGTGGCACTGTTATCCACCTCACACCTCAGAAGTCTGAACACTGGAAAAAGGTTTCARGGTGCAAACATCCTCACAAGAAGCAGGAACTATAACATGAAARCCAAGTCTTGTTTCTTTCATAAATATCACTGTTTGAAGGCACTGTTAAAAAGGTACAGTCTGACAGCCAGAGACTAAGATAAAAGTAAATTTATTTTCAAATAAAAACAATTAACAGAAACTTCTCTTTTGTAATATTGAGGGTCTCTCTCTTATGYTCCATTGTGCCAGACTGTGAACAGGAATGCATTTGGGGTAGCCCTATGCTAGAAAACTTTGTCCCAGTTGAAAAAGTGCTTCACCATATTGCCAGTTATAAAATCTGAGATTTAAAGTCACCAGATCACCAGTAAATCATGGAAATCTCAATATTGTATATCTGTTCTATTCTCACATGTAAAGCTTCATCCAAAATATATTAAAGTAATTAGGAATCTCTCATGTGACCTCAGCAAGACTCGAATCAAATCAAACMTACAAAAGCAAATAAGTTAACTTTGTTACCATTTTCTTGCTTTTACAGTAGCAAAGTGGAATACTGATCTTAACCATACTCTGAGGTCCAATCATGCAGTGTTTACTCAAACTAAAATTCCMCTGAAAATTGTGGATTTTATTTCTGCCTCTTTTGTGTATGATAACAGATCTGCTGACAAGCCAGCAAAATTCAGCAACTCTCTAGCAAGCTTATTAAAAAATAAAAAGTCCTAATTAAAAATGGCATGGGMTCCTCTGTGAAACCTACTGTCAGCAGTGAAAAGGACAATGATAGTGTCTTTTCACAGGTTCAGTCTCTGGCAGCTGACTTATTCAGCTAAGGTGTGCTGATCTACGCCCTTTCCAACTTTTTTCAACTTGTATTAATTGAAATACGGCTTTTTTTTGTTTGTTTGATTTTTTTTTATGTCAACATAATTTGTCTAATCAGGCACACAGCTCCACTCAGTCAGTACAAAGGGATTTTAATCCGTTTGCTCTTTTGTGGGTATTTATCTAAACAAACACAGTATAAGCAAGGAAAAGTGTTCTGGTGTCAAATTTTTTATTTTTTCTAGATGTATGAACTATAAAAAGAAACTTCTTAAAGGGGTGCACCTCATTGAAATATTAGAAATCATATTAAGTACTGTCTGCAGAAAAATCTGGAATTACTAGCTTCTGTAGAGCGGTATTGTGAGTTTACCCTTGTTTTCTTTGATGTCTTCCTTCTGGTTCCTTTTCCTTGGTTTGCCTTACCTTATCTAATTAGACCACGGCAATACACTCATTAATGAGCATCTCACTGAATGCATCTATATGAAAGAATAACTTTGAAATTCTTCATTCTCTAAACATGTTCATTATATTTACTTTAGRACATGTGTCTCAATGGTAAATTCAATCACACTAGTGAGCTGAAGGCAATTTAGCAAAGATCATTATTGGATTTTTTTCTTATTCTTGTTTCAGAGTTCAACTTAACTCAAAATCTTCATTATTTCCCTGATGGCAAAAAACCCCTAAATCTTGTTCTGGGTACAATAAATACAATTTGATACACCTATCTGTGTGTTTTTACATCCTTCAAGCCATAATAATCACTTTATTTGCCCAGCTAAATACATTTAGATTTTGTTTGTTTGGAGGTTTGTTTTCTTTTTCCCTGAAGACCATATTGTATTTTCTATTTAATGGCAATTTCACTTTTTTTTACTAAGTTATTTTTCTATAAAATTCAAACAAATGTAGGAAATTTTATGAAARTAAAAGAAATATTTTTACATTTCCATATAAGTTAGCCAAATGTACAAAYTCTCTCTCAGACTGAAATGGCAACATTTTCAAGTCAGAGTTATTCTTCCCTTAAAAAAAGAACTGTTCCTGATTTTCCTATACACACTTCATTCAATATGGCAAATGAATATGATTTTGAAGCTTACTTACACTGGTGTATATAAGAGAC
>CADDXX010000533.1:66300-109404 GCA_902810485.1 Alauda arvensis
CATCAAATCCACTCTCTGTATTTGTCAACTACAACAGCGCTTCAGAGAAGGGTATATCTGCTCTGGACTCCAAATGTAAAACGCAGCAGCCAGGCTAAAGAGACAGATCTTTGGGACAAGGGAAATAAGAAAGGGCACTCAGCTCTCTGTTCTTTGTGYTTCCAAGCAGGAAGAGAAAGTACAARAGAGCTATCCCTCAACAGAACTACWCCTATTAACAGCCTGAGGGTACTCTACCATTATTCTCCTCTCTGGGTTGGTTATTGCCTTCTGAAAGGTGGGAAAGCATTTTAGAAGAAGAAAACAACATCAACTTTTTTTTGTTTTTTTAATTATCTTAAGAGCTTCCAAACTTTTCAAGTCTCTTACTTTTCCCTGAGATACCTGCTTGGAGGGATTTGCTGGCAGAATTTACTGATTGTTGCCATTACAACAAAAGAAAAAGGCAGTAATGACAGGTTTAGGGACAGTTGTGCATTATCCTGTTTGTATTTTACCAGACATCTCTGCTATGTAGTCTCTGAATGTTAGTGCCCTGTGATGGACACTGCCCTTGGGTTTAAGAAACTTGATTGTTATCTATGCAAGTAGAGGACATGGCAGCAAAAATCTATCTATTTCACACATTGTTTTAAAGTTGTTTATGAAGAAACAGTATCTGAGTTTTTTCTTTTTGTGCTGGTTAAAACATGCTGTTTTTCAAAATATGTGCAGATGTTTACACTTTGCTGTATTATARGACAGTTCAGCATTAAAACACGGCAGTAGAAGAAAGAGTAAGTTTTTAAGTGAAAATGTAGGCTTGAAAAGTGGCTTGAAGTATTTGAAGTTCTGAGGAAAATGGATTTTTCTGTCTTTTTTTTTAATTTGAAAAAGAAACTTTTTTTCCTGCMATGGTCTACTGAAACAGATTGAATATATGTCAGAGCATCTGTCACTGCTCTCTAGTATAAACAGAAAAGTRCTGTTAGTCACTTATTGCTAAGATACTTTTAATTTCAATAATGTTGATAGTTTTTTCAAAAATATGGCTGTTTGTGCTTTACTGCAAAAATATTGTGAGCTGTTTTCTAAATCAGACATTTTAACACCATATTTAATCATTMTATAATTATGGCTTCTTCCTGTATATAAATGGAAGCTAAAAAATAGGATTCATCTCACCTCTACTGTTAATCAGAGTTAGTTCAAGTAAAAAACTCTGGTTAAAGGGGAAGAACAAACACATTCAGAGCATGTGTCAGGCAYATATAGATTATAATAGTATTATAATAATAAATATTTCATAGATATAAGAAACATMTTTTAGAATGGAATTTAACAGTAGAACAATATAAAAAATTTTAATATTTCCCAAAAAACAAGCCAGTCTTATACTTAATGAAGTCAGCTGAAAGTATTGATTTGATTTATATATCTTTGACTGTAGTTCTCTAGAGACTCAGAGTCAGGACTTGTCATACCAGGAGTTACCCCAATCCTTCCAAGGTTACTTTATCAAAGTCAGTTCCATAACCATGAAAGATTTTAGAAGAGGAAAAGGACAGGAGAATTGTTAGGAAATGGAGGACAGATTGAATGCTATGCTGAATCAGTGATTATTAATTTACAGTTGGGTGACATGTCATGACATTTGGAAAAATACATTATGACCTAAACCAGTCTACAAAACCAGATTTATTTTTAAAAGAGTGATGTCTGCAAAATTGAAAAAAAAAATTTGGTCAAAATAAAACCCTGAAAAACTTGTACTCTCTACACTGGGAAAATCAGAAATTCAAATGACATTTCAATAATAATAATTAGGCTTTGCAATTCTTTTACACATATTTCATGCAGTTACAAATTTACACTAATAGGCAAACTTGTTCCCTAAATTTTGATATGCASAGCTAAACAGAGTATTAATGTGCTGGCTGCTATCAAATCATTCATTTTCATTTGAAATCCCACAGTGCTTATTACTTTTTGTAAGTGACAAGC
Organism: Alauda arvensis; assembly: GCA_902810485.1. Taxonomy (NCBI): domain Eukaryota; kingdom Metazoa; phylum Chordata; class Aves; order Passeriformes; family Alaudidae; genus Alauda; species Alauda arvensis. The sequence goes on from CADDXX010000533.1 coordinate 68,284, forward strand.
AAGGTAACAGCAAAATCTGAAGTTTACAAAATTATTTTACTTAATCCAAACTGGAGGATTAGGTAAAATGTTAGAGAGAAGTAAACTAATTGAGAGATGATGTTCAGAATAAATAAGTGCAAAATAATTTATACATGAAGAAAGTCTAAAACTRCTTGCTTACCTCTATCTCAAGAAAGGAACCATTAGTCATTGCGGTAATTGAGAGATATTTGCTTAATTTACAACAGTCAGAAAGTAAACAAAACACTAAGCTGCATAAGAAGTAAGATGATGAATTGCAGAGTTTCAAAGTTTTGTATAAATCAATATCTTGGCATCATCTGGAACACYACATGTATACACTACAGCATGGTGCTAAGAGATGGATTAGTGCAAGATCCCAGCCTTCATCTATTATTCCAGCTTCTACCAGATTTTGAAAGATCAAGGAAGATTCCRTGCACAGGTGAAAGGAAAAGGGAAGGGTGTTTGCCAACACCAAAATAAGGCAGCTGGGGATGAAGGTGAATGCTGCCTATATTTTCTGTTTCCTATCCCAAAAAGGTCCATTTATCCCTTGGTTATTTACCTCAAAAAAAAAAAAATATGGGGAAAAGGGAAGCCTGGACAGMGTGGCCAAGATTAAGAAAGACAATAATTTTAAAAGAGATTTAAAAGACTGGGTTTTTTTTATCAAAAAACTTTCATAGAGAGAGTTATGATGTATAAGCATATAAAATAATGAATGGCCTCCAGAAGATACGTGTCTCTTTTCTGGTCTTATACCACAATTAAAAAGACAGCATAATGGTAATAAAAGAATCAGGGATTTTGAAAAACAGTAGGAGAAAATATTTCTTTGCAGGATGTGTAATTAAACTGTGGAATTCATTTCCAGCATCTTAAGAATACTAATGACGAAAATGAGAATGTAGTAGGAAAATGAAATTAAGTACTTTGCCTCAAGATGTAAACTGGACACTTAATATGGGACATCACTTTAGTGGAATAGTATGTGACTTATGGGAATATCTGGTTACTGCATCCTCAGCACAAGAGTCTAGTGTGAGGCACTAGAAGGGAGAGAAGGAAAAAATTCAACACCTAGGTATACAATCTCTAAGGTACAAGAGATCGCGGAGACAACACCAGAGATCAGGACTCAGGTTCCTCATTCATAGGCCATTGAAGGAATTGCACAAAGACTCGAGGAAGTTCAAATTGAACTTCCCAACTAATAAGAAAGGGAATACAAGATTAYTCTTAGTCTTATGGGAAAAAGCAGGTTTATTGTGGGATAGCTGAGGTGCCATGTGGGWTTATATAAAATTTACTGTGAAACACTTAAAAAAAGAATCAAAAACATTCAATTCTGTTTATGTTAGCAAACTTCCCCTTTTTTCAAAGTCTTTGGTACTGGTGATTGTGCAAGTCAGGCWCAGGACCACATGGCTCTCAGGTCTGACAAAACAGACTAATTTCTTTTTGAATATTTCCTGTGTGAAAAAAACCCTATTCTTAACTACCAAAATTTATATGAACAGAGAAAAAAAATGGTATTGTGTACGAAATATTCACACTAAACAAGAAATAATGTTGTCTCAATTTTGTGCTTTGTAATAAATAAAAAGAACATAAGAATAGTTTGTGCTTATTTTTGTACCATCCTTACCTATAAACATCCCAGTTCCATTTCACCGTGACAATCAGCCTGTAACAAAGAAGATTATATTTACTGTGGTAAGTACCACGCATAAGGATCATATTTCATGCAAGTTATTTTTCAAATTTAATGTTATGTAGGTAGCAGTTTTCATGGTCGTAAAATTGAGTTAACTTAAAAGAGACCTATAAAAATTAGATTGTGTATATCAAACACAGTGGTGAAATGTCACACTGAAATCCATTGCAGTAGCCTGMGTAACTATGTATTAAGTACATTGGTTCAATTCACTCTGGAATAAGCACTGGAGTATACAAAAACCTGCAGCTTGTATTCAATGCAGCAGCAAGCTGACAGGAATAAAAAAAAGATTTTAATATTTTATTTTGTKGTACTGTATGACACATTTCTGCAATACTATATTCCAGTTCAGCTAAGCATTTGGGAAAATCAACATTTATTTCTGTGGTTTTAAAACACATTCTTAAGCRAAATATTAATGGACCATCAAAGAGCAGAGCACTGTCAGGACTACATAAACAGTGCCTTTTAAACAGAGGTAAGTTTTCAGAGAAAGATTTCCATATCACAAAATCACAGAATATGCTGAGTTGAAAGGGACCCACAAGAACCATCAAGTCCAGCACCTGGCTCTGCACAAGACCATCCCTGAGAGTCACACCATGTGCTGGAGAGCATTGTCCTACCACTTCTTGGACTGTCAGGCTGGTGCKGTGACCTCTTCCCTGGGGAGCYTGTTCTAGTATCCAACCACACTACGGATGAAGATTTTTCTGATATACAACTTAAATTTTCTCTGAYACAATTTCAGGCCATTCCTTCAGGTCCTGTCATTGGTCACCACAGAGAGGTGGYGAGGCTGCCCCAGTGCAGAGCAGAGCAGGACAAACCCTTCCCTAGCCCAGCTAGCGATGCTGTGCCTGATGCCCCCCAGGATGTGGGTGGCCCTCCTGGCTGCCAGGGCACTGCTGGCTCATCAACTTGCTGTCTATCAAGAACCCCAGTCCCTTTCTGTGATGRAAGTGAAACCCAGTGGGATGAATACTCTGACTGGAGTGCCCTGTTGTGTTGCTTTTATCTTTTTTTTGTCAGTCGTGATTGAATGCGGGAGACGGTATTTCTTGTCTGGACTCAGATGTTTATTAATTCTTATCTATATTACAGTCTCACAAATTGTGAGTTCTACAGAACTTCAAGCTAACAAACTAAAATAGAGCCACATATCTCTCTCTACAAGGCCTTGAACTGTCCAGTTAAGCAATGACACCTAAATTATTTTTACTTTTAATCCAATAACCAACAGCCTGTGGTTCGCAATGTGGATTTTATTATCCAATTACAAAACACCACCTAGACCCATGAAGAAGAAGGCGAAAAAGGACTAGCCTCCACCCTAAAACCTCCATCTTGCTTTATATATATATTAGTATATTCTAAAACCTTAAACTCTAAGTTTTTCACCCTGTGATATTATACACTTCTATTCAAACTACACACCAATGATAATCCCACTTCTATCATTCAACTTTGGAATTTTCTCCAGGGCCTCAGTTCAAATGTAGAGTTTTCTTGGGGGTCAGTGCCTGTCAACACATAAAGTCTAAACTTCTCACTGACAAGGGTTCCAACACTGTTGGATGGTTACAGGCTTTCCAGGAGGGGTGGGCAGGGCAGAAGAGGCAGAGGGATGGCAATGTATGTAACAGAAGGTTTAGAATATATGGAGTTCACAGTTGACAGTGGCACTCCGTTGAGAATCTCTGGGTAAAAGTTAAGGGACAARCAAACAATGTGGATATCATTTGAGAGACTACCACAGAATTCCTAGCCAGGATAATGATGATGGTGATGAATTATTCTTTGAGAAACTAAGGCACACTTCCAAGTCAACTCCCCTTTTCCTTATGAGGCACCTCAACTTTCCAGAAATAAAGTGGGAGTATCACACAACTGGTAAAACCTAGGACAGAAGATTCCCAARAAACCTGGATGGCAACTTTATGGAACAGGTCTTAAGGAAGCCAACTCAGAAAGACACCCTCCTTCATCTACTTCTGGTCAAAAGAGTGGATCTTGTGAGAGAAGTCAAGATTGACAGCTCTCGGCCCCAGTGACCACAAAGTGATAGAGTTTAAAATCTCTGTTGACAGGAGGAAAAGTGCCTGCAAAACCTCAACTTGGACATGAGGAGTGCTGACTTCATGTTGTTCAGGGAATTAGTAAGTAAGGTCACTAGGGAAAATGTTTCTGCAGGYKCTGGGGTCCATCAGTTCTGGTCACCTTTTAAACATCACCTCATAAGGGCACAGGAGCAGACAGTTCCCAAACATCAGAAGTCAAACAGGCAAGGCAGGAGGCCAGCTTGGCTYGGCTGAACARGAATCTTCTCTTGGAAAGAAGGCAAAAAAAGGAAGTTGTGTGCCCAGTGSRAGCAAAGTCAGGTGACATGGGAATAATACAAAGATGCTGATAGCCACTGGAGGAGAAAATTTATGTGACCAAAGCTTAACTGGACATGAAGCTGGTCAGGAATAGGGGGGGACTATAAAAAATCTACTCAGACTTTTTCTTAATACAAAGCAATCAAGATGATTTCAAGACTTACAAAATCAGGAAAAGCACATTTTTGAGTAAAAAGGAAAAAAATGTTGTAGATTAGCCTTGGTTAAGGGCCAGAAGCYTGCCCTGTCATCCTCTCACTCCTGCTCCTCAATAGGAAAAGGTGGAGAAAATAACATGAGAGAGCTTATGGCTGGAGATAATGACAGGGAGATCTCTTAACAACTACTATCATAGGCAAAACAGACTTAGTTTGGGGAAAGTTATTTTATTGACAAGTAAAATAGATTTGAGTGGAGAGAAATAAAGTCAGACATTGGAACAAAACTTTTCTCTCTCCCAAGTCCAACTTCATTCCTTCATTCTTGCCTTGGCTCACACTCAACCTCTGAGCAGTGCAGAGGGATGGCAGTGATTTAGCCTACAGSAACTCCTCTCAGCCTCTCCTTCCTCTTACACTTTTCACCTTCTTCCACATGAACTTTCTGTTGGATGTGCTTCCTCCTGGGAATGTAGCTGGAGCATGGTCCTCCTCAGGCTGCATTATGCTTATCTGCTTCACTGTGATCTTTCCCACAGTCTGCAGGGAAAACTCTGCTCTGGTGCCTGCAATATCCTCTAACCTCCTTCCCTCACTTTGGTGTTCACAGTTCTGTTTCTCACCTTTTCCCCCTCCTCCTCTGCCTTCTCACTATTCACTTTCCTTTCTTAAAGACACTTTCCCAGAGGCTCCACTGAATGGGTTTCATTGAATTTACAATTCCAAAATACTACAAATTAAACCAACAAATGAAAAACCCTTTTGGTGCCTTTACTCTTCATTCTTTTATTTCCTACTTCTAATCCTGCTCCTTTTCTCTTATTTTGTAGCTTGCTTCCAAACATCATTAATTCAGCCTTATCATCATTTCCCATCTCCCAGTTTCCCAATTTCAGTGCTAATAGTTTAACATTTCTTTCAGGCAGAAACAACCTATCAGTCCTTATAAGCATTTCAGAATACAGAAAAACAGGTTTCATTTTAAAAAAAACTTTTAATTTACTTTGACATTCTATGACAGAAGGATAGTATTGTTGGAAAGCAGTGTATTGAGAGGTGTCTGCCATGGAAAAAGTCCTAAAGGATATCCAGGCCAATGATTTCACACAGCACAGTGACAAGGTAAACATGCCAGATATGGTTTCACTACAGGATGGTATCCAAATTTGATACACCAGAAATATAATGGAAAACCTTTGAAGTCTACAAAGATCTCAGTGACTACAGGCAAGCAGAGTTTCTTAACTGGCAGGGAGGGCATTGTGATCAGGTGCAGAAGATATCTGGGAACATCATTGCTGTCAACATACCAGTCACCTGGTTACTTTGTAAGCAGTGGACGAACAAGAGTAGGTTCAGAACTGAGAAAAATGTAAATATTTTCATTTGTGAAGGACATCAGGACATGAAGCATAGTTATTTGTGTAATTGCTGCATCTAACAATCTTTGAGGATACTTAGGGTGAAATAACAGAAAAATCAAAATTATGAAACAGTAACCACAAGAATAAGAGGAACTTTATAACAGGTTTTTATTTTTATCTCAAATAAATTGCTCTGGAAGCAATAGCACTGACACAACATAGGACTGGAAATAACCTCTTGCATCATCTTTTGTTGTCATTACCTGCTTTAATTTCATATAGAAACATACTTAATTTTTTACCACCACTGCCATTTCAAAGGTGATCCTGATTGCTTTATAGCATAAAAATTTCTCTTAACTTCTAGTCTAAATTTACTCATGGCAAGCACATACACCCTGTTTCTCTCTAATCTTTTAGTAGCACCTGAAACATTATGYTCAGGGATAACCATTACTTTGTCTGTGGCCATAAGACATGCATAATTATTAAACTTCAGTTTTCATCATATTGAATCTCAGAGATGTTCCTTGACTAATCAAAAYAGACAGATCTTTTCCTTCCTCTGTCATTTTCATCTACTCTGCAGAAGTTTATTGTGGATTTTCCTATTAYCTCCTGAGCAGATGACCTTGAACTTGCTCTTATTATTATATTACTTCCAATTTCTCTTTATTAAAGCTTGAAAGTAGTCAAGTTTTCCTGTATAACATTTTGATCATCGTCTGTGTTGAAACACCTTTATATCAGCACCAGATTTCACTGTCTCATTACACCTTCTTCCATCAAGGGCATCTAGTAACATTGTGTTCAAGATTCAGATATTTTCTGAGTTTAACAGATGCATCTTATTGAGGAAAAATTTAGGCCTCAGTTCTCTTTTTCTAAATATATCAGAATTAAGAAACTCTCCTGATRCAGCACTTCTTGCATTTTTTCAGCAGACATAATTGCTTCACAGTAGCAGAAAGCAAATGGTGCCCTGGCCTGTATCAAGAAAAGGGAATTGATTCTTCCCCGGGTCACACCTCAAGTCCTGTGCCTTCACCATGAGAAGGACAGAGGTGATGCAGAGAGTCCAGAGAAGAGCATGGGAGCTGTAGAAGGGTCTGGGACAATAAGTCATACCAGGAGTGGCTGAGGGAGCAGGGGTTGTTTAGCCTGGAAAAGAGGAAGCTCAGAGGAGACATTATTGCTCTTTAYATGCACCTGAAAGGAGGGTGTAGCCAAGTGGGGATTGGTCTCTYCTGCCATTTCTCAAGTGAAAGGGCAAGAGGAAATGCYCTTAAATTRYACCARGRRAGGTTCAGATTGGATATTAGAGAAGTTTTCTTCACAGAAAGAGTGGCTAGAYAATGGAATACATTTCACAGTGTGGTGGTGGGCTTACCCTCTCTGGAAATGCTCAAAAGTGCRTGTAGCACTTGGTGATATGATTTAGGGGTGATGATGATCATGCTGGGTTGATGGGTGGAGTAGATGATCTTGAAGGTGTCTGCCAATCTTGATGATTCTTTGATTCTGTGCAAAAAGTTGATAACACTTTTCAGAAACCTGCAACAACTCTCATGTTTGAAAGGCAACCCTAGTTTTCATCTACAGTAGTGTAACTTGCCACAGGTACCAACAAGTATAGTTTAAATAATTCCCCTAGTTCAAACTCTCAATCACATTTGACTAATTAAATACCAGAGMGAAAAAAGGCTGCTGATAATTCTAATTTTTAACTAGTTGGATCCTATATCACTAAGGCATTTTTTAAAATGCTTAATATAAACATTAATTACTGTAGTTACCAAATGCTTCTGCAGAATAAAAGTGGAAAAACACTAGTATCTCACTATATTTCTGAAGATCTGAGTCTGAATTTCCCTCARGTACCATGATGAGAGCTTCCCCCAGCTGAAACAGCTATAAATATGTTTCACCCATTTTTTTGGAGATCCAAAAATCCTATATACATTAGCAATTATCTCATTATATTTCACATGACGGCTAGAGAACATAGCATTCCTTAATCCTACAAGWCCTGTTACTATTTCTGACTTACATACTCTGCTGAATCAGGTCTTTTGGCTTAGCAGGTCTATGAAGGTATTTTTTATTCTTCCATTGTTCAACACAAAAAATAATCAGTACTTGAATTGTCCAGTCAGCACAAGTGGCTTGAACAAATCCCAAAACATGTTTAATACTGTAGAAATGCATTATACCGTATATATTACAAAGTTACTCCAAACTTCTACTTTTTTCTCTCAGCAAATAGAGTCTATAAAGCAAACTGCACTCAAGAATCCTGGGGCAGATCAATTTTTGGCCTTAAAATAGTTCTATTATTTCCTTACTGGAAGTTATGAAGGATTTCTCATTGATGCTATTTTTTGATGTATGATTAATTATATACCATGGYAAAGACACCAAGTTATTGTCTAGAGAACAATAATATGTCATAATTTTAGCAATAAAGCAGTAAAAATAAGAGATAATCTGTAATAGAAATTTTATTGTGGAGTATTGTGATTATGGAAAAGATAAAACGTTTGGGTGGCAAATGCATCTGGTGCAATAAACACAAATTTCAGTAAGCTTCTGTGCAAAATCCATGTAAAGGAATGAAGTACTATACAACAGTGGGACCAGGACTGTTTTGCCACATGCTGCAATTTGAGCCATCCCTCATTAAAGTATCTAATATTTCTACATTATGAAAAGAAGGAATTTTCAGTATTCATAAAGGAGTACTGAATGGCAAGAATGACCAAGTAAGAAGTTTCTGAGAACTAATCAAGTACAATTCCAAATGTAGGTATCATTCAGCATCTTGATTCAATGAATGCATTTAAGAATTGTAAATGAATTAATTTACTAGGACCAGCTGGCACAAAACTGTCATGTCTCTGTGAGTAACTCTCTTTTTCTCCAGAACASAGTGACTGCATGAAATTGCTTAATGGGAAGGAATCCTAGAATGCTCTGATTTTTGAATAACAATTTAGAATGGATTTGACATGATCCATTCTAGCAGTTTATATTATGACCCATCACATTTCAATGCAATTGAACATTTCAAAGCACTGTTCATTTTAAGATATGWAGATTTAGAATTCAAAAATATACTCTAGGTCAATTAAGGCTAGTGTCCAATTCACAAAAAGTGACAGAGAGGCTGGAAAGAAACAGAACAGATAGGGGGGAAATTTCTGTAGGTTTATTCCTCATCTGTAGGGATGGATTGTTTAAGAGCTGATAGCATAGGGAATGAGCTTCAAAACCTGTTACGATTCTTGAAGAAAATCTCAGGAAAATTGTTCTCAATGAACGAATCCAATTCACATGACACACTGCACATGAAGGAAGTCAGAGAAGAAAAAAACCCATAATGGTATTCTTTTGATATTTTCCAAACCAAATTACCTCCAGGTCATTCATGTAAATTATGAAAGCTAAGAGCTGCAGCAAGAGACATACTTGGACAAATCTGGTACTTTTCACTGATTCAAAAGCAAGAGGAAAGCGTGCAAAGAGTGATTGAAAAATCAAGCCAACTAATCTCCTTGGAACCAGATGGAATTTCATTTTACAGATATGAAATGGGACCCAAATAGAAAGATGCATCCAAAGTATCAAGAATCCACAGTAATAAGAAAAAAAAAAAAAATGAAGGCAGTAACTGATCATTGCTCCACAAGGGGGGACACTTTGCAAAAAACAAGTGGGCTAAGTACAATTTTGGCCACATTTTCCCAAGGGAAAATAACTCAATTGGCATGAATAGCAAATGTTGAGTTCTTCATAGACAAAATTAAAATTAAAAGACAAAATTAATTTTCTCAGATTATTTGGGTGTCATGATTTTCACATTAGGTTAATATGCAGATAGCTTAAATAATCTCTGAAATGACATCACTTATACTTGAGAATTTGTGGAGAATGGCAAATGGATCAAAACACTAGAAAGAGAAAAAATATTTTGCTGATCTTTAGCACATCAAAAGAGAATATTTCAAGGATTATAAATTAGAGCTTCAAAAGAACTCCAAAACCAATAATCAAACAGCCAATTTGTAAATATGGGGAAGACAACAAGCATAATAGATATACGTCAGACCAAACCATGTTAAGCAAAGTGCATTTCTTACTACAACTAACTAATACTCCTTGTGGGTAGGAAAGAAGTTGTRTGGCTATGTATGCATCTTGGCTATAGGATGGATTTTCACATTGATTAATATGACAATCTTGTAGGCATGATAGGGAAAAAGGTTCTGGAACAAGTATAAGATCCTCCAGAGGCATGATGCACTAATACAGGAGGAGGAAGATAGTATATACAATTTATTTAGAAGGTATATGTTGTTTTTAGTCTAAGAAAAAGGAGGGAGGACAATACTATTCAAGTACAAAAGAAGCTATTGCAGGTGAAGAAGCTGTCTTTTTCCTTTTACAATAGTGGATATGAGAACTGGAACACCCCAGCACAAAAGCTGCACGGAAACTTGGAGAAACGCCAACAGTGTTTTGGAACAGAAAGTCAGACCCATGGACAGCAAATGAAGCAGGGCCATCACTGCCACTGGTGGGCTTTAGAAACAGGAAAGGTAAAGGTCTGAATGGAATGGAATAGGAGCAGTTCATACTGACTYGAGGGAGGAGCTAGATGAGATCAAATTTAGCACCAAACACTCCAATGTTCCTATGATCACTCCCTCACGAGTGCCTGCTGAGGTGTTCGTTGTACACATTGCAGTCCTGAATGTCCTTTGGTGGGTATGGTAGGTTCAGTTATGAGCATCTCCCTAGAACAAACAGMTGTAGCAGCCTCAAAAATATGACAGAAAAATTTGTAAGCTGACATAGACACGCTGTCTCCTTCATGCTGAACTTTTCTACTGTGAAGCACACAATATCCCACTGCAAAGGTCAAAAATGATTGAAAATAAAGCAGAACTTATTTGTGAAGCAGGACACCTAATTTCAAGCTTTGGAATGCCCTTATTGATTTGACTCTGCTTGTAAAATGCAGGTGATTATGTTTTCTTATTTCTTGAGAATTTATATTGGGCATAATGAACTTATTTTTAAAAAGTAGCATGAAAAAGGGATTTGAATAGACAACATACCTTAAACAAAAAAYCTAAAGATAAAAGGCAGCCAAAATAGGAAGAAAATCTATACTTCTGCTTCTTTTTCATCATTATTGGTTTTGACTGTTCTTGCAAAAACTGACAAACCAATAAAATCTTAACATTTTCAGCCAGCTAAAAAGAATTTTAATGTTGCTAAGCTTTGGCAAAAAAAAGTCATTTCTGGATACCTTTGCACATTTATAAAGAGACAAACCAACTTTACAYTGACTTTGCAATCACACATCTAAAATTAATAAAAATGCCCTGGGTAACAGAAGATCAGAAGATAAAAAAAGAAAAACAGTAATTCAATTCTCTGAATTACAGGTGGTATTCTATGTTGAATAATGTAGAGATTACACAATCAGACAAGTTTGGCAACCTAGAGGATCCCTCCTTTATTTCCCAGACCTCTTATGACAGTCTCTAAGGTCTGGCTTCCTTCTAGTCTGATTCAGTTACCCAGTGTCTCCAGGAGTGAGTTGGAGTGTGAATATCTGACTAGTTTATGCTATCCACAATATATATGTACACATATATATACAGAAGTCTGGCCACAGACCATAGCAGAGCACTCACATGAACACCAAGAGCACCAACGCTCTCATTCTCCTCACTTTAACTGAGCAGGATGGAGTTCTGATGGTGCAAAAATGTTTATGTAAAGGTGGGTGCATCCAGCAACTGGGCTCAGACTTTCATTCTGCCCAGTAGCTGTTCTTTGATCCCAGTGTCTCCAGTTGATGGCTTCTGGTACACAGGACCCCCAGTCCCACTCCAACGGGAGTAATGACCCCCTCACTCACACACACACATGCTCTGAACTCACAGCCAATTTACCTGTGCTCTTGATCTTGGAGACAGAAATACTTCGTAACCCAGAGATGCCTCTTTGAGGCCCATACATCCCACCCCCCTGGCTCTCAGGACACTTTACCAACTAACTGGCTGTCCCARCTTGATCTTTGCTATTGCTCACACATTCACTCAAACATCCATACTGACCCCGTTATACACACACACTAAAGAACCTCTTATGGAAAAAGAGTTGGTGAATAAGATAATAAGGAGAGATGACAAGCTGAGGTGATTGGGCAGAGGGCAGGTCATGGACAGACAGCTATGTTTAGCAATAAAATATTCRCATGACAATCCCTCTATTTCTCACAATTCTTGCAACACACAACTAAATACCACACATTTTCTTCCTCTGGTTCCTCCCTGTGTTAAACACAACTTGGCTTTCAGTGGGGGCAGAGGAAGCCACAGAGGCTGCTTCTGAGATAAAGCTCCTCAAAACTCCTACTATGTCCTGCAGAGCCGATCCCTGAAGGCTCTGAGGAAGGACATATTAGCTGGCCCAAKAGAGAAGTTAGTAACACCTCTGTGATGACATATTTAAGAATGAAAAAAAGCAGCCAAGCTCTCCCTCTTCCTCCAAGGGGGTGGAGAGGCGGCTACTGGGAGGTTTCCTTACAGGGGGCCCGTCTCACTTGCGCCCTGCCAGGGGCCATCCTGGTGTCAGGAGCAGCCACACAGCCAGGGCAGCGTGGCTGAGGCTGCACTGCCACTGCCATCTTGGCATGGCTCACAATGGGTTTTACTTGCTCAGCCGCTTTTAACCAATCATGCTGCAGGCAGAAAGGCAAGGGCAGCCGGTGCATCCCGCAGGGTGCCAGTGGGGACCAAGTGGCCAGAGGAGACAGGTGTGGTGAGCAGTTCCCTGATGCGGAGGCCAGATGGGAGAAACTTTTCAGCATTGAAGAACTCTATAAAAACTTTTCAATCCATAGAACTTGAGAACAAACTTACTGACAGCAGTTCTTTCCTGAGTCAGAGAAAAGGAAAAAGTGGAGACACATGAGGAGAACAACATGACGACACTAAGGGCAGTGTAAAAGAGGAAGGGGGAGGAGGAGGTGCTCCAAGCRTCAGGGCTGAAATTCTTCTGTAAATTGTGATGAAGCCTATAATGCAACAAACTATTTCCCTGTAATTCATGAAGTGCATGGGGGGATGCAGAGTTCACCCACAGCCCATTAAAAAAAGTTCTCACACTGGAGCATGCAGWTGCTAAAAGGTTGTGATCTAGTGGAAAACTTGGACAGAAAGAAAAAAGAAAATTTGCTTTCAGTAATAGAGAAAGAAGATCCTTGTTTCTAGAGTAGAAAAGTTCATCCTTAAAAGACCATGAACTAAAATGACCAATGCAAACAGTTGTGGGAAGACTATTTTACCCATGGGAGGCACTCACATGATCCGGCAGGATTGCTACTCATAAAAATTAGAACCATGTTAGAGAAGTTCACAGAGAATTKTCTCCTGTGGGAAAAACCATGATTTAACATAAGAGGCTCCTCTCCATAAATGAACTGAAGAAAGATTTTTTAAAACTGACAAACTGACTAAAAACCCAATTTTTCTCCCTGCACTGTCAGTGGGAAAGAAAGAAGGGCTGGAGGGGATAGGAAAGGTGTTCTAAAGGTTTATTTTAATTTTYATTATCTTCTTTTAATTCTGTTAATAAATTTTTCTTTATACCTTTTAAGTTTTGAGCTTATTTTGCCCTTAGAGTGTTTTCTCCTGATCCATATCTCACCCCATGAGCCTTTTAATTTTCCTTTACCCCTCCTCTGCTCAACTATAACATAAGAGAATGAGTGAATCATTCTTCATGGGTGCCTAGCTTCTAGCCAGTGTCAAATGCCAACACTCCCCTAAAGGAGGCTAAAATAAGCCCTGTGAAATATGAAACATGCCATTTCCATGCATCAAATAATGTATTCCATATTCCCAGAGAGCAACCTCACCTTAGTCTGAAGGTGGTCCAGAGACCTGCTCCCCATTATTGTGATGGGTCTCATGCCAGGACAGCAGATTTGATGACTCTGCTGGGACAATGTCAGGAGAATGATCTGCAGCAAAACCTGGGCAAGGTGGACCTTCCTCCAGATTTGTGCTCTTGACTTTCATTGTGTTCCTTTGCTCCTCTGGTCTTATTGAGATGGCCTGAGAGCAGCTGAGGCAGGTTATTCAGTCCTCCTGCCATTGTTTCTCTGCTCTTTCTTCAGGTGTACAAATGAGTTTCTTATCACTTAACTAGTACAACATGATATTAAGTTATTAATTTAACTGAAATTATGTAAGAATTGTAATAAAACTACTAGAGAAGCAAGGACTTGTGAATATTTCTTAAAGGAACCCTCTCTGCTTTTGAGAAAGGTAACAATGGTAATATTTTCTTAAAGTACTGTGATAGATTTTGGTCTAAATTGATAAATGCAGCAGTGTATACTGGTCTAAAGTGCTGCATATCCATACAATAAAATTTACTTGCTTGCTTGTTTTTTTGTTGGTAGATAAAAAGGCCTTAGGAAAGAACGGTAGAATTAAGTAAGCTTTTCAAAACTATCTTCATTCTCTAAATCTCCAATCTACTTCAAAGAGTTTTCAGAAGTTTCAAAAGTAAACTGAAACTGATTAAAAACACCCAGTGGTCTCCTTCTCCTCTTTTCTAGCAGCAATATTCCTAAAGAAACATGAATTATTACTAATCTAATATCTTTCATTTATGCTGGATTCCATTGCAGAAAATTCATCTTGGTTCATCTTAGGAAAGCATACCTTGTTTAGCATCTGCTCCTTATCATCTACACTTCTAAATCAAGATTGTCCCTGTGATACCTGGGAGAATCACAAATGTATTAAACTAACAGAAGGAGATCTCTTTATCTTTCCTTTCTTGCCTTCTGCACTTCTCTTTCAAAGGTTAGGTYTTTTTAAAAAGGAAATGTTCTGCTTTGGTTTATTTTTTGGTACATTAACTCAAGAGATTTTGCTGTTGTTGCTTGGAGACAGTTGGAATGAACAGGGGATCTCACATTGTACAAACTGGTTTAGATATGTAATCTCTCATTCTGCCCACCTTTCCATGTCACCTCATCCAAATGCCAAGCCAAAATTCTCAGGCATGCAGGAAATTTGTCGCATTAGCTATGCTTTCTTTTCCATGCCTTAAGGTACACCCCTCATTTTTTCTTTTTTCCTTTCMCTGAAGAGAGAGGAAATATCAAAACCAAATTCACTGTGAAAGAACTAATTACAACTGTAGTCATTACAGAGTATGGATAAGTGGAAATGTTTACAGACACATTTATAGACAATACAGATGCTGTGTACAACAACACTAAATAAAAAGGATGCAATTCAGAATTCCAATATTTGCCTCAGTACCTGTAATTGATGTTCTTCTTGAGATTCATTCACTATACAATTATTCCAATCTTTCATATGAATGACAAATACACCAGTAGAAGAAGATAATGGCTAATGTCTAACATTTATTGCATTGAGAAACTCCTTTTAATGCATGTAAATATCTCTGTTCTATGCRTACTGGAAAAAATTACATGGTTTAGCAAAGCTAGTTTTGATTTCAATATAAAAAAGAATTCCAGCAGCTCCRTTCCCTTAATTGGATTTGCTATGCGTTGTAAACCAAGCAGTACCTTTCACTTAGCTGCAAAAATAAGCCAGGTTTTAAAAACAGTGCAGCTGCACATGTTTACATTATACATTGAAAGTCACTAACAGACCCATGCATCTTTTTTCTTCCTCACATAAAGGCTAAACAATGTGTTCATGTCTGCTACTTGTAGAGCAKAAGGGTTGGGTGCTGCAAGGCACTAAATGTCCAGAGTTGTGCTTGGGTGATTCTGAATATGTTCTAAGTACTCCTGGCTGATTGTGTTTTACCCTTTAAACTGAAGTATGTGTTTAAGAGCTTTGCTGGATGAATGTAAAGGGTTTGACTCTTCATGAGATCAAGTGCTAGAGAAGTGGTAGCTTCTTCCAATTCCATTTTCAAATAAGAAAAAGTGTGACTTCATACAAACTTCAACATAGAATAGAATGCAATTATACACCTAAGAAAGATGTCTTATGTGAAGAATGTTCTGTCTTATGTAAAATTGTATATCTGCATCCACTGCTGACATATATGTCTTTTAAAGCAATTATCTAGCATAGTATATTTTAGTAGCTAGCCTTTGAGAATGCTGGGATACTTTAAAAAATACACAATTATATGGGCACATCTGTCACCACTGTGACCAAAACTTTGACTTTAGGAAATAATATGTTCCTAAGTTTCAAAGCKAATTCTTTAAGCTTGATATTTGATACTGATTTTTCTTTCTTGCAAGCCAGGTTAGGTGAAATAGGAAATTATGGTGTCTTTGAAGTACCTAACTAGATGCAAGAGCTCGGATAATTAGGCAACCAAGAGGACATATTTGCTACTTATTTTTACTTATTCAACTGACAACTGCTTGTTTCACCTTGTTTCTGATTGTATTAGCTGGACTAAAATAATGCATCTTTACTTCAAAAGTCTGTGGTCCCTTCCTTATATGTCCTTTACAACTTTTGCATGCAAATATTCTCATTGTCTCTTAGCAACATATGTTTTCTCCAATTGATCTTAGTCTAGAAGGTGGCTCTTGATGCTCCTTTTCCTTGAGATTTTTCCAGTCTTAGGTTTTTTCAATAGCAAGARTAAGGTAAATTCCTATTTATAGCATAGATATTTGTTTTAATGAGTTTTTACTTGGTTAAATGAGTGYCAACATAATTGAATATTGCAGATGTCAAATATAATTAAGTGTAACAATAGGTTATGTAACCTGTTTACAAATAAAAGACATTAGTTTAATGTTTTGTTTCTTGAAGCATCTTCTCTACATCAAAGATTATATTGCCACTTCTATACCATGGACATCTCAAGATTCACTTTTTTAAAATCTACTACCTGGATTAATATTTTATAATAATGAGTTTTACAGGAAGGACAAAGTGATTCCATTTAATAAAGAAGGGAATTTGCTGCTTTCAATAAAGGAGAAACCTCAGGCTGGGTTCCACCACAGGCTATATGTACTCTCCTGCTAATTTCACCATATTTAATGTTCAAAGATATGAGAGCAGTGTACATGAGTGCTACCTGAAAGAATCTTCACAAGCTTCAGTAAGAGGCAAGGTTACAGAATTAGCAAAATATTTCTGGAACTTTGCCTAGTCCCTAACTTCGTCATTTAAAAGGTGCGCTGAGACAAGTTATTTAGAGACTAAGCCAAAACAGGGATCTTAGTTCCCAAAACAATAGYTTCACATTACATCAGGAGATCATCCCTATAATCCCAAAACAAAAACAACAGTTTGCCTTGAATWCAAATGTGTGTTATATTTGTAACAGGGATTACACACATGAATTTAGACTTGATGATGAACGCAAGATGTGATGAGAAAAATTATTTATGTTAAAGATGAAAAAGCTTTGATTTTTCTTTTATCAAAGTAAACACACAGGAACGATTTTTGCATGACCTGAAGAAAATCATCTTATTAAACACAAAATGAAATATTTTTGTCATTATAATGAATTTTATTATCTTCTTTTAAAAGCAAAAAACTAAACCTTGCAAAAAAATCTCATAAGAAAGAGGTTTGAATAATATGTAACTCGCTATTTTGAGTATTTGAATGCTCAAAAACCGATTTGGAAAAAGAAGAAGTTGAATACTCATTGTGAAGTTGTAAATACTTCTATTTGTCACAGTCATTTTTGTCTTACCAAAAAAAAACCACAGCAAGGTGCCCATCAAAATCCATTCAATGGAAAAAGGCAGGGTGAGCTGGTCAACAGATAAGGAGYAGTATATGGCTTAGTCCTCAATTGTGGTTGAACCATAAAACTCAACAAATACAAATAATCTTGCAGACACAATGATAATCCTCTTAGTTTGTGAAATTCAGTAAAATTAATATATAGCAGCCAACACTGCCTATGCAGAATAAAGAAATCATTCAGGTTGGAAAAGCCCTGTATGATCCTTGAGCCCAACCTTCAACCCACTGCTAAATCATGTCCCTCAGTACCACATTTACACATCTTTTAAATACCTCCTTGAATGGTGACTCCACCGCTTCCCTGGGCAGTGTGTTCCAATGTTTAACAACAGCTTCAGTGAAGAAACTTTCCCTAACATCCAATCTAAACCTTTTCTTGAGGCATGTCCTCTTGACCTGTCAGTTGTTACCTGGGGAAAGATGCTGGCCCTCACCTGGCTACACTCTGTTTTCTGCTGTGGCGAGTGATAAGGTCTCTGCTGAGCCTCCTTTTTTCCAGGATAAATACCCCCAACTCCCTCAGCTGCTCCTTTTAAGACTTGTGATCCAGACCCTTCAGCAGCTTTGTTGTCCTATTTTTGTACTTTTTCAGTGCCTCAATGTCCTTCTTTCCACGAGGGGCCAAGAACTGGACACAGGATTTGAGGTGCAACCTCACCAGAGCCGAGTACCAGGAAACAATCACTGTCCTGGTCCTGCTGGCCACACTATTGCTGATACAGGCAAGGGTGCCATTGGCCTTCTTGGCCACCTGTTCAGCCAGCAGTCAACTGGCACCCCAGCATCCTTTTCCACCAGGCTGCTTTCCAGCCACTCTTCCCCCAGCCTGTGGCTCTGTCTCCGATCGTTGGGATCAAAGTGCAGGACACAGYACTTCTTGTGTTCATAACCCTTCCCAGCACAAAAAACCAAACCAACCAAAACCAAAAAAGCAAAACAAAACTGTGGTGGCCTGGGATGCCACCACAAGAGAGATTGTTCTCCCATGGAGAGCAGAAAGTATTTAATTAATTTGCTTTATATGTTTTGATAATGGCTGTTAGGCAAACAAAATGGCTGTCCTGACTGACAGTTAGCCAAGATGGGTCCCCAAGGACTTTTCTAGAAGTTTTGACAGTTAGAGCCATTAGAGGTTACATAACCCCCTGTTAATGTATTCTGTATACTTACCCCACTTGCTATTGGTTCCCCTGTTACTTCCTTCTCTGTTCTGTCCCCCGATTGGTTACTTTTTGATCCTCTCCCCGACTGGTCAGTGTTTCAAGCCTCACCCTCATTGGTCTGTTTGAATACTCGACCCCTTTTGTTAGGGTATAAAAGCAGCTGCTTTACCCTGCAAGGTGCTTTTTGCCTCGAGGACATCCTGCAATAAAGATCTTCTCWGTGAAGAGCCTGCCTCCCTGCGTCTCCTTAGGAAGYGCCWCCCTGACAGCTGCCAGAGCTGAAATCACTGCTGTCCTTTTCAGGACAGCTGAGCTGATYTCACAGCCYGTCCTTTTAAGGACRCTTGTCAGGCCTTTACCACCTGTGAGCCTGTGCCACCCTGAATGAAGCAGGCCAGCCCCAGGCTGCCGGCTCCTGCGTGGGGAAGTGTCATGGCCCGCAAAGACCAGGAGCTAGCCGGGCATCCAGCGGGCGGCGGCACAAAACAAAAACCCAACAAAAAACCCCAAACCAAACCCTAAACCATAAACATAAGCAAACAAAATAGACACCCAACTGGAATGCCACCATAGGGAGTGCTTATTTGTATTTCCTTCTCTTTCAACTGGTGATAAGGATCATTCTTCATGGCTCAGGAGTCTAACAGGAATGTCATGGCCAGATGGTTGCTATATTGTTTAAGGCATCTGCCTGGAGACTGAAAACTGGACATTTGCAACTTCTGCTATGAGTGTTAGACTTAAGCATTTCTTACCAAGCTTATTATACTTACAAGTTATACTAACAATGGCCATTGTCTTTTCTATGATCTTGGTGAAAAAAAAGCTGGCATCTTTTTATATTAATATTTTTTACTAATTCAGGGAAATCAAGAAGTAGTTTCTGGCTAAAAAACCTTATTTCATGTGGTCATTTATGTCAGCACTAGATGCCAGTTTTGTACATACTAGAATATGCTCTGAATTTATTGAATTCATGCAATTAATTTTCTCCTGGGTGGCCAGCATACATCCCAAAGATTCAAGTTAATTTTTAGCGTTTGAACAACTTACAGTTTTTCAAATTAATTTATTAAGGAAATCGTCATAAAGCAAAACAAAATTTCCCTAACTGTTAAAAATATATAACAATACCTAACATCACTCTCATATTTGAATGAAAGTTACTTTTAATGTCCAAGGTCTTCTAATGATTACTTTAATCATCATAAAATTCAACAAAGCTGCAAACTTAGGTCTATTGTCTTCATTGACATTTGGGTCAGACCTCCTGACATAAGGAATAATCATAAATAATCAGTAAGAGAACAAAAATAAACCTGTATCTTATGAATACAATGTGAAAACTACCATGCATAATGTGAAATTGCAGGTAGGGAAAAAAAAACAAGCCACAAATGGGAAATCCTGAACAGCATGCTCAATCAGAGCATTTCAATTTTATGCTTGCTGGTGACCTTCCACTAGGTGATAAGCATAATTGGAAAATGTAATGCATTATGCATTCTAGTGTATAGCCCAAAAGCTCAAATTTCCCCTTTGTCCATCAATCATTAGYTCTTATGGGGAARGGAGCAATGTTTCATAGCTAATGCGCTAGTATGTGACCCCCTATGTATTTAAAATCTGTGAATTTTACCTTAAAATATATAYCCATGCTCTAAATAATAACTTCTGCTATTTGCACATCTATTCCTCCCCTCCTGCACTCTAAGTGTGTACAATACTCAGTGGAGATTTCAATTGTGCTTCTGTCCTGATAAAGACAAAACCTTTTCCATTACCTCAAACTCTTCCCTTAGGACTCAGACGCTGTCAGATTCATGTTTTTGTCTAGTCTTCATCATCATCTAGAGACAATTTTATCCATGTCACCAAGGTAATTTTTCTCATWACTAGTGTTATTCCTACTGCTACGTTTTTATGTAAGATATGATAATATTGCAGTACACATTTCTCATTCAATTACTTCTTCTTTTCCTCTTAGATTTCTACACCTTTTATTAAGTAGAGATTTACTAGACCCAGTTAAATTAACCTTACTTTAGTCATCTAGCTTTATGACTTAGCTTTATTGACCTTTACTTGCTAGAAAATTATACCTTTTATCATAATTCTGGACATTCTACACTGCTCTTTAAACAGATATTCCCATTTAGATGACCTGATAAAAAGGAAAGGAATAGTCAGCCTGAAAGAAAGTGTTAGAAAAGAGAGATATGTCACAAAAGGGAAATTCTATCATGTTTGTTTCAACATTCTCAAATTAGTAGTTGGTTACAAAAGCTTTGGCTAATTTGTAGCTAAACTGAGACTAATGTACAGTAGTGGACAGCAAAACCCAGAAGGAGCTATTCCCATCTTAGAGGCTGTCATTAGCTKCAGATAGAGAGATCCTTTACAGAGAATTTTCTAGGTGTGCTGCTATTCTGTTTTCTTTTTTTTTAATTTTTAAACCCTGATTGACATCCAAGTTCAAAAATTGCTCAAGCCCAATGATTTTTATCAAAAAAKAATATTAGGAAATGTCAGTCATTACGTCAGAAAGCAGAAGAATTCATATCTTACTGCAAGTTTTTGTTGGACCCTATTCTGAGTGTGTCTTAAAGATCTCTTCCCCACATCATTATCCTGTAATATGAGAATCACTTGCACTCTATTTAGGCATAACCACACAGGGTTTTTTCAGGCTTAATGATTTAAATTATCATTYATTAAACAGTTTATGATAAACAGCCACTGATCTTGAAATCTGAGTATTTTTTTGTGTTTATTAAAAATTGTGGAAGTGATTTCATGACCTACTTAGGTAACTAAGTACTTAGGATTCACTAAGACTTTTTTTTTAAGGATTTAAATATTTTGTGCACATTTATATATACATTACAGGTTAAAAGCAGATCCTGGAGAGACATGCTAAAGATCTAATAATACAAAGCAAAAGATGTGGGCTGCAATCAAATATCTGGGCTCTGTGGCTATGTACAGCTGTGATCAAATAACTATGTAACTGCAGAGACAGACCAATGAAACTTTTACCTGGGCTACAGTTCAACAGAACCCACAAGCAAAACAAMCAAATCAACAACAAATTACAAACAAGCCCATTGATGTTAGTAGTATATTTTAACAATCTACTTAATATGAAGTATTTTGGTCCCAGAAGATGCTGTCTAGGATACTCAGGATGTAAGAACTTGGGCATGTTGTGGAGGTGTCTGAAAAAACTTATTTTTGGCCTGATTATATAAGAAGAATCTGTTGTCAAGATGAGCAATGTATTTTAACWCTATCTATAGAAGTTAAGGTCTGCAGTTCAGCAAAGAATTAGCCATGAATGTCTCTTATGTAAGTAATCACATCAATTTCAGTGGAACTACATATGTACAGTGTAACTATAACACAAGTTCTTCTCACGATCATGAATTTTAACATGATGGACATTTTRGAAAATCTATGTTAATGGAAGCAGTATGAGGACATTTTTATATTTTAATAGTTTCTTTTTGTTCTTTTAGCCTTTTCCTTAACCCATGGTCKAAGGTTCCTCAAATTCTTTCACAAAATGTGAGTTTTCAGAAGGGTCAGGAAAGGGCCAAATGCACTTATGTGAAGGTCTGACTCTTCTAGGTATCAAATATATTCTACTTCTCAAAAAAATTATGAATAGCTGGCTGCCTAGTGAACCTTGTAAAAAGAGAAAAGATCTAAAATACAACAACATCAGTCATCATACAGCTCAGAAAATTAGTCTTGCAATTTATGGTATAACATTTATGTTCATAACAGTACTGKGGAGAAGTAACCTATCACATTTTTAGGCTTTAATTTAAAAAATATAAGCTCTGACATTGTTTCACAGAGACTTAATAGACATTAAGGCAAAAAGCATATGTAAACAGGCCAGATAAATTTAATGTTTATGCAGAATTAGAGTTTCAAATGTTCCAATATCACTCMCTCATGTACAGTGTAGAGAAAAAGTCACCTTAAATTGCCAGTACCTTAGTTGTATGATAAAATGGAAGTTTTARTGTAAGACTCTGATGAATGTTACTCTGCATGAAAATACTCAAATTCAGGATTAAGTACAAAATTAAAGTCTGTTACTGCTTTAAACCTGCTTATTGAAATGTATGAATATACATGCATATGAACACACAGATGYATGTATGTCTTATTTAAATGTGTAACAGTTAAATAGACTGGAGATAGAGAAATTGGCTTCTTAAAAGAACTACACTTGACAAGATACTGTGTTCCTACTACTCCGTTCTGCAGGATCACAACACGTTATTTTCAGTTTTAAAAAGAAACAGCACCACCTTGTATCTTAAAATAAAGCTACAGCTATTCAGTATCTGTGGCCACGTAACATCTATATAAATATGCACAGAAACAAAAATATTCACTGAAAAAAGTGTATACATTTTTGTATTAGAAATGTCTAAATAGGAAATKTAGCCTTGGTTCAAGATAAATCTGGTTTTAGCAGAATATTGTTACAGGGAATTCTATGAGTATTTGAGCTAAAGTATGTTTCTCTTCATTACTGAAGGCTTTTGAATTTTGCTGTTAATAAACCAAAAGATTMAATTTGTATTATCCACAGGAACATGGTGATGTTTTTGTTAGCTAAATGGTGATAAATGTAGGTGAAAGTGTTTCCAAAAAGGTCTGTATAAATTAGTCATCAATGACATTCATTAGCTGATACTTGCTCTGCTGCACTATTAATGTTTATAATTGAAAGCAGAGATAATGCAATATGATGAAGTTAACTAGCTATCCACTACTGAGTAAAAAAAACTAAATTGATATGAGGTCCACAGCTGAAAAATTATTTATTCAAATTGCACAGTGAAAATGGAATATTATATTAAAAGTAAATTATTATCTATATGTAAACCACACTTAATTAAAAAAGAATTATATTAGTAATTTGAATTTTTTGCAATTAATCTTTGAGAGTATTTGCTAGAGAGAACTATTTCCTCACTTATCACTAGTGTGGTTGCTAAAACAAAGATGGTTGGAAAACTGCCTTTCAATTAGATGTATTTTTATAAAGCGTTGTGTTAGTCAAAAAAAMCCTAAAAGATCTCTTAGTAGAACTCATTAAAACTGCAGTCCAGTACCACACCATGTCTTTTTTTGTTTTATCTCTGTTGCTTACAATGTCTTGCAGAAGGCAAGAGACATTTTATTCCACTAGAGAGTTTGATTTTTCTACTTCTAAATGCTGGTTTTTCTATTTCTAAATGCTCATTTTTCCACCTCTAAATGCTGATTTTTCCTATGTCAGTAATCCTCCAATCTGAAAAAGTAAAATTTGACTTATTGGAGATGACTGAACTAGTGAAACAAAAATGTAATAATTTCTAATAATCAGAAAAGATCTGACCTCCGCTGTTGCTAATATCAACATTTTAAAACCTTGGTATATATACCAAAACCTAGTTAATCTCGTGCCTATAAGAACTCTTGGACAAATTCTTAGGTAAAGGATTTTCTGAAGGGAGCTGTAGAATATGTAAGTTTGAACTTGAATGAATTTCAAAACAGCTGGAATTACAATACCAACATARCTGCAAGTGCTAACCCTATTTTCAGAAGGCAAGGAATGGTCAGAATTAATTGAGTAGGCATATTCCTGAGTTAACAACCTGCATGATATGCAAAGGGGAAAAATTGTATTTTTGATTTCCTGGCATGCAGGAATTAAAAGAAAACTGATCTGGCATATATACAAAGAGTTCAATTGAAAACAGAAGGACTCCAGGAGAACTTGGCATTRTCTGTAAGTCAGTCAGTTTAAAAGATTAGTGGGAAAGCAGTATATAACATGAAAAGAGAGATTAGAGTAAAGGAGGTTAAACACAGTGAGAGGGGGAGACACAGGAGAAGAAATTAAGATATATATATATAGATATATATATATATGTATAATCAACATCATACTTAAAAATCCCAAGAACAGTTGTGGCATTATTTGAAACAGAGAATGATTTCAGATCTTTCCAACATTCCTTGGAACTACAGCTACATAGGCCATTCCTGATGCTTTCTGTATTTTCCTCTAGAAACTTTCTCTTTATATATTTGACATTATTTTATTGTTTGAGGAGAGATGTTTGTTTTTGCTGGTTTTTAAACTTGTAAGCACTCTAAGAAGGCTTGAACAGGCACCTGTTGCCTGAATGTGAAAGTGCTTGAATTCCTGTTCCTCAGGACCCAGTCATGARCTCTCTCATGTAGAACCACTTGTAAGCTGCTCCACTTCTGTCCACAATGGAAGTAGAAGCGCTATCCCAGTCCAATACATAACTCTCTTCCATATCCATGAACCTTTACTGTTGTCAGAATGGTCCTGAAATGTGTCAAAAAGGAGAAAAAAGCTTCCACCAAACTGAGTGACAATGACAAATAAAACTAAAAAATATAACTAAAAAAAAACCAGAAACCTGAGACAAATGGTTTTCTCTCCCTTTCTGTAGGAAACAATCAGGGAGCTCATACATTCATGTGTGACAAGAGGATTATCTTCCCACTTCCAGGACTTTTCATACAGTGGATCCAAAAGGGTGGGAAAAAATATTTTATAAAATATGTTTATTTTAATGCACATCCAGGAGAAACAGTGGAAAATACTGGGCAGCAATTGACTGTGTTCATTTTATATCATTTTTATTAAAAATGCAATTATGTTAGACACRTTTAACCACATTTAAATTTATACTGTGATATTTCTACAATTCAGCCTTTGCAGGAGCAGAGAGCTCTCAGCTTCATAATGATCCCAGCCCTGCCTCTTCCATTACCAAAAAAAAAAAAGGCATAGGGAATGTAATAAATACCTTACTGTGTATACTTTCAGTATTTTTAAAAATTGCTCCTTCCATCTTTGTAAAAGCACATTTACCCATAATAATGTCTCCAGCATTCATCAGTATTTAGTCATTATTCTGAGACATAAAGATGAATTACCACTTTATATTTTTGGTAAAACTGAACAATTTTTAAACCATTATATGTTATCATATAGTTTCTGTGGGGTTTTTTYCCATTACCTGACATATTTTTAAGATTTTTTTTTAATTACTGGAATTAGTTTCTATTATTGCCTTTTCCCAATTATTGATATATCTTACTCTATATTRATGACATTTATTAGCTAACCAAAATATTTTTGGGCTAGTAAGCCACTAAATTTAAATTAATGTAAGCACTATGTTTCCAATAGCCTGAATTAAAATAGAAAAACTGGGACAGGTGGATCCATTAATCCACAGTCCTTTAAAAAAGATTGTACAAGATAATGGATAAACTAACTGTTGRAAACAAAAAGTGGAAAAAGAATTTTCTGAGGCTGAACCAATGATGCTAATACAATATTGTGTTTCAAAACAGTTGCACGGTATCCTGTGTTTACTTTTGTTTGCACTGATTAGTATTCTMCAGACAATGTTACTGTTTATTTTGACTCTATGAAATGCATTTGATTAACTGCAGAAAAATACACTGATTTTTTTTTTATTAATCCTTCAACAGTGCAATTCATGCTCGTATTTACGTACACCTATACAAAGATTATCTATCTTTGTTGTAGGTGGTGACATATTCTACCTCTTCTAGTGAGGTGTAAAGTATGAATCCTCATAGAACAGTGTTTCTTATATTCCTTACACAAGCATCTGTCCTTCTCTTAAGGTGCTAAATGAGTAAAGGTGGCTGCAGAGGACCATGATGGCATTGGAGAGCAGTTGATTAGGAAATACACAAGTCTGATAAAGCAGTGACCCAAAGGAACTCCATCCAAGTGAAGGGAAACATTTTGCATCCTTTCTCAGTATCAACTCCTTGAGCAGCAGAACATGAATTTACAGCTCTTAATGTGTGCAGCTTCTGTTTGCTCTCCATGTACATTTCATTCCAATATGAGCACTCGACAAAAGGCATAACTGGTTTTCTGGGTTTTTTTTTCTCTCTGGTACTAGACACAAAAAAATAAAAGACTAATAGGAGGAATAATTAGAAATTGATGCAACAATAATTTCCCTTGGTAGAKATGTTCCACTTCATCTTTTCTTATAAAGTCATTATATTATTAGTGTGATTCCTGTATGAAATCAAATCACACTGTGTGGAAGGAAAAAATAAATACAAATTTGAAATTGGAACAAGCAGCTTAACAGATTTCGGAGGTGGTTTGTGTCCTTTTGGTATTTCTCTCACATCAGGCTCTGGCAAGATGCCCAAGGCCTGAATGGTTTTGTACATTTTATTTATTAAAATACTCTGGAAACAGATTAACTTCCTTTGTGCATTATTTATTATTGTTTCACCTGCCATCAAGAGGAATAGCATGCAAACTGATGAATGTACTGAAGGTGGCCTACTTTCAATGTAATGAAACCATCGATGTCTGTCATTCAACTTTTGCAATGCTGCTTCACAAAACACACCTTTTTGAACCCCTACAGAAAATTGCAGTGAGTAAATGATTGCATGAGGAATCAAGGAGCTCATCTTTTTCTCCTGGTTTGATATTTGGGACTGCTTTTGGAGTCAAGTTCTCTGCTGCTTGTGAGTGAGGTCTAAAGCATGAATAGGAAACTATAAAAGATCATTTTAAAGTATAAACCAATGGAGATATGAAATAYATTACCATTTCTATTGAAAAAGTTTTCTGTGTACTTCCCTCTTTGGCCTTGTTCATTAAGGAACCAGATCTTCCTTCTGAGGCATTAATTTTTGCCACCTGATTCTCTGACTTTATGCACATGAGAYAGATGAGAGAAAATTACAAGGAATAATGACCTAATGGAAGAAAGTCTCCACTGACCACAAGGATTCTGCCCTCATCAGAGACTAGCACAACTTGTTAGAATGAAAATTCCAAAAGATATAATGTAAATCCCTCTWTTTGGAGTTATTCCRTAAGTCAAATCACTGTCCAGCATTTTTTGTCCTGATGGTAGGTTTAGCTTTTCTCTTTATATCATGGACAGATAYAGATATATCACACTTTGCTTGAGTAAAAGCAAAATGAATAGCCCAAGGAAAATCAAACTTTTTTTCTATACAAGCTTAGTGTGGCTGTTTTATGTATGAGTTGCACATTTAGCTTTTATACTGCTTTTTCTTTTCTTCTAAGAAATCAATCTGCCTGGTTTGCAATCATTTCGGTACTTCTGAACTACCTGCCTAGAAAAACTCTTAGAGCTGTCTATATATTTCTGGTATCAAGATGACTGAATTTAGCCTCGAATTCCTGGCATGACCTGCTAAGAGCTATGCAGAGATTAGCACTTCATTTCTGCATGMCTTCATTCTTTAATGCCGGCAGACAAAAAATCCCACTTGTCAGTCTCCCTTGAGATGCACTGAATGAGTTCATCTAAAATTTACTGTCCCCAATCACCCCAAAGTCTCTCTTACTGTTTTACCTTTTCAACTTTATCCTTTGTATAGAATATTGTAATTCAGATAAATTTTTTCATATATGAAGGGACTGAAACCATGTTTTTCATCTGAATTCACTGTGATTTCAGAAACATTTAGTTCTCCTTGTTTTTCAGAAGGGTTGTTTCTTGCATATATTACCCCCCTTCATTCCTCACAGCCTGTCCCTTTCTTAAATGTGCTTTCCCAGAAGTGCCACAACCTTGACTGCAGGGCCAAGCCATGGTGGGTSAGTTGGAGTTGGCTGGAATGAGCCATGTCTGGCTCAAGACGGTCCCGGCCATTCCTCACAGAGTCTTGCCCTGCAGCTCCTGCTGCCAACACCTGAGCACAAACACCCAATATATCAAGAACCAGAGACAGGCTAAAAACATGAGCAGCATAATGACARTGAGTGAAATATTAGTGTCTAGAGATTTTCATGGTGGGATTTTTTAAATCAGAATATTATAAACACTAGAAATGGGAAAGGAGTCAAAGAAAGAGAGCAAGGGAGAAAATAAAATGAAAGGAGTAAAAAGAAGAAAGRCAATTTAACATAGAGCTTGTGATGCTTGTGAGCAGAAAGAATTTAGAGAAAAATGTTGATCAGTAAAAGGAATGATACATCCACCATCTTTAGGAAAAGAATGGCAAATTTCAGCCCCAGGTCTAACTGTGAGAAAAGACAGGAGGTGGCAAAGAAAACTGTTTGCATTCTTAAATACATCACCTATGAGCAAGTGTTTGCTGTAATAAGTAAATAAATAACCTGCATTATAGAAATKTATGTTTTCCCTGCTGCTCTCCATCACAGTTGATAGATGTTCCCTTTAGATTTTCAAGTCTTTTTAGCCTACACATAAAACCAGACACTTTATTAAATTTTACCTGTTTGTTCTCTTTTAAAGATAAAAGTAAATGTACTTTGCTAGTATCATTCATGTTAGCATGCCCATATGCTCGTGGACACACAGGTACTCCTTACAAATAAGACAAATGAATCTCYGGGGGTTGTTCTCTGGGAAAAYAATGTGTAATCTATGTAGAAAACTGTATTAAACATCCAGGCATGATACTTCCACTTTCCATAAGCATTTTCAACAGTTCTTTTTTGTTTCTTTATTTTATTTATCCTTCTTTACAAGTCCTGCATTTCTTTCTGCTCTGCTTGCTACCCTTCATTTGAACAAGRCTTTTTCTCTGACAGCTATCCACCCCTTGATTCTTTGTGTAGGCAGCCTGGAACAGGATTAACAGATGTTCCAGGTTCAGAAGATGTTTTCAGGACTAGTTGATCTTCCCAGATCCTCAGAGGCAAGTGTTTCTTGGATAGAAAATCAGACAGCAAGATGAAGGTAATGAKAACAATATTGCAGAGCTGTGTTATGTCAGCAGGCAGGAGTGCACATACAAACTTACAGTTTGAAAAATGAAATGTCTTACAGGTGGAATTTGACTGGAAAGGCTGGAGCACCACTCTTACTTCTGATCCYAGATTTGCAAAAGGTATTTTGCTCTGCTTAAAATGATTAAAACAGTACTATCATATTTAGATTTAGGATGTTCTAATTTTTATAGAGAAAATAGTGACTCAGTTGAACTATTTTTCCCTCTCAGTTCTTTATGGAGAAGTTGCCTATGATTTYAATTATCATCAATATTTATTTTACCCTGTGAGCTAATATAAAACACACAATGCTTGTTTTATAGTGGGGACTTTTAATGTAATGACAAATTAATTTTATTATCCCATTCTACCAGTGAAAGTACTGAGGTATACAGCATGGAAGTTGTATACAGCATGCATCCAAAGATATGCTGARGAATAATCACACAAGTCATAAATTTGCTTAACTATAATCATTTAAAAAAACAATAAAGGTCCATATATTCCTCATTTTCACCAGTTAAAAAAAAAAACCCCAAACCAAACAACAAAAAACCCCAGCAACCAAAAAACCACTACTGTTATTTCATAATGCACTGCCCGGTTTATTACATTTCTGTATTTTCAAGAACTGAGATCACATCAACAAATTCATCTTCTCGAAGGAGTAAAAAAACTCCTGTCCAGGARCTGGCAATGCCTACCACAGTGCTGGAGGCTATGCATGTAGTTCTTTATGACGTGGAGGATTAATGACATTATTATTTATACTCACTGTAAGAGTAACTGTACATGAATATAATAGTAAATAAGTAGCCATTGGCTTCTTCATCCTAAACATTAAGGATGTAGTTTACCATCTCYCATTTTCACAGTGTGTTGCTGTGTAAAACAAATAGTGTAGGCAAAAAAGACATTGTGAAATATATACATGTGTTTTCAAAGCACAGCAGGGAGAAGGAAGGTCACTCAACAATGTAATTGATGGCAGTAGCAAAATGTTTTCTAACCTGCAACATTGCTAGACTGTGTTGATCACAAACGCCAAATCAGATCAAAGTATAGAAATGCAAGGTAACACCCTCTATTGTTCATATTGATTGCATCAAAGRAAATAGAATGCAAATTAGGAAAGCTTTGATGAATGGATAGGCAGCCAAAAGAAGYACAATAAAGTGTTGGATTTCTCCTTCCTAGCAGAAGCCTACACTGCATTACCAGCTAATCAAAATGTGCGGTGCATATTTCAGCAGATTGAAATCAATTGTAACATGAGATAGCCTTTTATTTTATTCATCCTGACTCTACTGAATGATTACCTTCTGCTGTTCAGCAACTTTAAGGATAATGCACAACTCAGTGGACTTAATGCTTGTGTGTTGAATCTTTATTTGATGTATTTACCAGAGGCTGGTGGTGCAGCCTCATATGCTGCCTTGAAGGATATGTGGGCCACAGCTTCACCAGACAAAACTTTGATTTTTGTGCCTTACATAAAGTTTGCACAGTGCTGAAATCTCATTCTTTGTCCTTACAGTGGAGAACAATAATTTTGCCTTTTCTGCACTTCTGCCAGCCAATTAGTGGAACACTACTTGATCATGTAGTTTCACAAAAGGCCAGCACACTTCCCACATTCTAAAACAAGAATAAATTCTGTTAAAATTATGACCAAATTACTGGCAGCTGAGGTGCACAGTGAAATGTAGTCAATTAACATGATCACTGTAAATCGTGGTTACAGCTTGCTGTGTAAATAACAGTTTGTAACAATAAATAGCAACACAAATGACTTGTTTTAGCAGTGGTATAAACTGTTGTTAATGGTCCATGTGCTGAAGTGTGGAAATTTGTGGAAATTTTACATGTAAATATACACCAGGAAAGAATTGTTTAACCACGAAGGTAATGCCTTAAGTGACATACAAATGATTGAATAGGTTCAAAGTGGCAGGCTGACAGAACATAACCAACCAAAGAAACTCAGTGAAAAAGAATAAAAAAAAGCCAAAGGATATACAGAAATGAATGGACTGTGATACATTTCCAAACAAAACTCTAAACAAATGTCTGTCATSAGCCCCTTGAGTTGTACTCATGGGTCTCATAGCCTCCTAAATTTACTGGTATCTTTATCCCAATGACATCCTATAACCAAATAATTGCAATCTGTTTTTTCTKTTCCACAGCATACTTCCCAATTAAGTCAGTTGTTAAAATTAAAATTCTAATTTGCTCTGGTGAATGGAAAGAAAATTCTCTAGACAAATATGTCCGTAGCTTTTTTAAAAAKAGTAGGCACAAGACCCAGGACTGTCTATGAAATCAGTGCTGCCCCTGGTGCCCCTTGGCTGTCCTGGCTGGAAATCCTGGCCGATGAGTCACCCTGGCAGTTAGACACAAGAAAATATTCTTTGGCGAGAAGACAGTTAAACGTCACAGTAAGTTTCCTCTGTATAGCCCGTATAAATTCTGTGCTTAGAGGAGTTTCAGAGCTCAAATGGACAAACCTCTGAGTGAAGGACAAGCCCATATTGCAACCTAGAGGCTGACCTTTATTTCAGTGAGACGTTGGAAGATACAACTTCTAATTACACTGAGAAGTGGCAAAAAATTTCATGTGTGCAAATTAAAAGGAAAACTCAAGACAGCCACAATTTCCAGCATCTGGTTTTAAAAGTAACAGCTGAGTCTGCTTATAATACCCTAAGAGGTGTACACAGGAATCAGGCACAGTTCTGTCTTCAGTGGTACTGTAGTTCTTTAAGCACTGCAGCGTAGGAGTTGGCTCAGTATTTGAGTATAATTACTTAGATAACTGCATCAGGCTTGTAAGTTACAAACACAGAACAAAAAATTTTTAAATTATCCTCTTCTATACCTMAGTATTTTTGCAGATCTGAACCTTAATGACGACTTTCATTCTAAAATAAAATGTAATCATTAACACCAAGACTGAARAAAGGTCTCCAGAAGGAAAATTTGCTCTGTTTGAAATTGTAGGTCATTCTTTGTGTCTTGAATATAAGATTTATGAATTAAATTCCCTACTGAGAAAATAGAACATAAAAAGCTTTAGCTGATAGCAAGCATCAAGCCCTGCTATCACAGAGACCACATTTTATAATCTCCAGTTTAAAAACAGCTAAATTTTTCCATCCTAGTACTCCCAGAGAACAGMTCCAAAATCTAAGTGCTCCACTGGTCAACAACACTAATCTAATTTTCAGCCTGAATTTATTCATATCCACTTCAGACAAATCTGTTTTTGTGCCAAAACAATTCTTTAGTTTAAAGAGCATTTCTTCATTCTTTGGATATTTGTAAACAAAGCCATTTTTTCTCATCTTTGCTTGGCTAATCAAGCTAATCTCTTCCATTAAAAGGTAGGGTCTCCTAAGCATCTTATCAGCCCTTCTCCCACTCTGTTTCAGTSTCAGTTTAGCTTTCTGTGCTATGTCTGATCAGGATTTTGTACAGGAGGGGTCCTATAGAGCAGCATCACTACCACTTCCCTTTTTTTTTTTCTAGTTTTTCAAATCAATTCAAAATCAAAGTTTACATTTTTAGAAGTGAATGCCCTGGTCAGCTCTTACTGAGCCTGTGGATCAGGTAGAATACTTGAATACAACCCCTATGCAGGTGAAGCTCACTGAGCTTAGAACACAACRTTCTACTATGGGTCACAAAGGGCCAGACCTGGCATTTTATTCTTTTAAGTATTATCCCTTATTACTTCACTTTTAAAATGTATTTGGGTTTGGTTTTTTGYTTGTTTGCTTGTTTATTTTTTTAYTTAATTTTATGAAGTCTGCAATCTTCTGCTTTGATAATGGCTTCCAGTTTTTGTATATTTAATCAGCGCAGTATTTTGTCTCAAAAGGAATTATTTAATAAGAAAGAGCTGAGAGACACTCACCAACTGTCTTATTTCAAAACTTTACTGATGTAAAAAAGACTAGTTCAACCCTCCAAGTTCYATAAGTTATCTGAATAGATAATCAGCTKTACTAAATTACCTATGGGTTAGTTCRACGTGACAATCTAACATTGATAATCAATACATAAGTTGCTTCAGTGGAGATTTAGATTGGATATATTGAAAAAATTCTTCACCAAAAGGTTTGTCAAGTGTTGRAATAGGCTGCCCAGGGAAGTGGTTGARTCACCATCCCTGGAGGTGTTTAAAAGACACGTAGATGTGGCACCTGAAGACATGGTTGTACTGATGGACTTAGCAGTACTGCGTTTAAAGATACCTAAAAGATATTTTTCAGCCTAAATGATTCTATGATCTCTTTCTTCTGTTACCATCAATACTTTAACAATATTTTTCTTTTCCTTCTCTTTTACGCTGTTAATTTCATGCCCTTAAGATGACGCACTTTTGTTTAGGGTTCAGATTTTATCCCCTTTCTTTCTGCTCCAAAGTCAGGTTTTTGCTGATTGAGTCTTTCCAAAAATGTATTCCAAACTTGTATTTCAATTTTTTTTATCCTTAAATATACAGCATTTGTTGACTGAGTTCAGTGGACTTGAGAGTTGTAATTGTTGAAAATTGAAATTGAAATTCTTACAGCATTGTTATGCCAATTAAGAATAAAACATTTTTCTGCTCTTATATTTTTTCTGGAGGATGAATTCTCT
Source organism: Alauda arvensis (assembly GCA_902810485.1). Lineage (NCBI taxonomy): Eukaryota > Metazoa > Chordata > Aves > Passeriformes > Alaudidae > Alauda > Alauda arvensis. Next base: position 102,370 of record CADDXX010000533.1, read on the forward strand.
TATGACCTCAAGGATATACCTTTCTTTTCACACTAAATTCTACCAAATTCAAACATTATTGCATTTTAATTGAGAAAAATAGTAGTCTATTTTGAATGAGTACTACCCACTTATGAATCATGACTATAGGCACAAAACAACCATTTATTTTAGTTAGTGCTAAATGAAAAAAGAAGAAAAAAATTATTTCTCAAGAAAATTTAAAAATATACCCTCTGTATTAAAAATATGTTTATCCTTCTATAGTTTGCCTAGTGTCAGAAAAAACCCAAACACATCTATCATTATTACATGCAGTGGTTTACAGCTTAGGTCATCTGTCATAGTATGTGGTTATTATACACCAAAGGTCAGATCTATATCAGGAAAATAGAAAATTCATTTTCTGTGCATCATATTTTTTAGCACTTGACTTGTTTCAACCCAAAGTGTTTAATGTGAACTTTTACAATGTAATTATTCATGCTAGAGAATATACTTTCAGAAGTTTGCTGAAGGTAATATACAARATATAATGAACATTAAACTCTAGAGGTTAGTTGATAAAAAAAATTGCTCTCTCCATGCTTACATGAGGTGAGGGTATTGCCCTGTAATGTTGAAAGGGAAGAGGAGCTTTGTCAAAAAGGCAAGAAATAGAAAATTGGCTGTAAAAATATGCAGGCAGCAAACAGTAGCTTCCAAGCACTTGCAAGCTAAGAGCTCACTTCAGCTATATGGCAAAGGACATTTAAGTATAGAAATACCAGCAAAGGGATCGTGCTGCAAATCAAGATACCTGCATGCTTTGGCAGATTAGTCAGCTGTTTGTGCAGTTGCTTGCTGCCTATGGGACTCCAGAGGATTAATTACACAGTGGCAGAAGGCCTTTTTGTTACTYAGTATTGTCTGTACAAGTAATTGGGTGAGCAGCAGCGAACAGAGCTGCTGCTGAGACCATAATAGAGACAGACAGCAAGGGACAGGCATGCCCTGTCACCACAGCCTACAGACCACAGTGCCATCCCAGAAAGGGGAGCTGGGGACTCMATCACACATTTTCCCTGAGTTTAAGGTTCAATCCTGTTCCTCCAAGATAAGTTGCTCTGGTTAATTGAAAGCAACTTATGTAAATAGAGTAATAAAGAATTCTAGGTGGTGCCAGAACCATTATTGTTTTAATGCAAAATAGAGCACCTTAGGCCAGATCATCCCATGACACAGATTTGCACAGTGCAATTGCATCAACAGCTACATGAACTTGCACCAAATGAGAGTCAAAGAAGCTGACTTTAGGAGCTATGACTCTTTGATTCAAATCCAGAGTATTTTAAATTTTCCACAGCTCTTAAATGAATAGTCTTCATGAGGATGTTGGTAAGCATCTCTGCGAAGATTCAGGACAAGTGATACCTTTTTTTGAACAGTATTCGTTTTTAAAAAGTAGAAACAATAACTCTTATAATTTTTAATTATAACTGGAAATATTTATTTATATAACATGCAGATGTTTCAGTCCTTSTTGTCGAAACTGGCACTGTGATACATTTTAGGTACATAGGATGAACTGAACTTTCCAGTGAATTTAAGCACGCTCATAAGGAATTACATCCCTTCTGAGGCTGTTCCATCCCTATGCACTTTGGGTTCTTCCTGTCCCTCTCGCCAAAAACATTCAGCTATTTCTAARGAGCTTCCTTAATATCTATACTATATGTATTAAGGTTCTCTATATATAATTTGTGWTTTCTGCCCTTGTGCAAACATTTTAAAGTCTGTTATTAGTACAGTTAAACTATAACACTGTATATAAATAATAATGAACTTYCTTTGTTTGTTTTTGATTTGTTGCAGTATTACTTTGGGTTGAAGACCACATAYTCTTGATAGTGTTCATTTTGGAGAKAYGGGAAGTGGAAAGGGAAGTATCACAAAAGAGCCACGGAAAGTTTTGAAAAGTACTGAAAATCTTGCAGATCCTAAAAATAACTGGAAGATAGTGGCTTTGTGGAGGATTAARGAGCACAGGCATGCAGCAGACAGTGGAAAACTACTGGATGTTTGATGAAATAGCAGTAAATCAAGGAAGGAGACAGAGGCTACCGTATTTAGGGCACCAGAAGATGGCAGAATGACTCAACAAGTACTAGGCCCACTGTACCTCAATTGAAAGGAGATTTCAAACAAAGAACAGACCCAGAATTTCTGTTCTTGACTTTTCAGAGGCCAATATTACCTATTGCAGAAGACATCAATAYATTTTCCTACCTCTATTGTTAGGTAACTCTAAAGTCATTCTGTATCACAAAACCCAGACGTGGGCATGCTATAGGGCCGACATGCTGACAAGTGTTTTGTTAGTCTCCAATTTATTTAGTACTTTATTTTTTYATTCTGAGTGTCTTAATATTTTTTTGTTTATTTTGTGGATTTTTTTCATCTTTGCACCAATGTTTTGTCATTTCTGTAGTCATATGCACTAGAAGAAGTAGATGAAGAATTTTCACATGACATCTAGCAACAACATCACACTGCAACAAATTTAATCCATTTTATAGGCTAAGTATAAAGAGGTATTATAGCAGGAAAGAGATGGTATCTAGTGTACTGTGAAAAGCAATGTCAGGAAGAACAATTAAAAACTATTCAGATCCCCTTTCTCCACATCAAAAGGGGCTTTTACTCTGTCAAAGGCATATGCTTTTTCAGCTATTCCTTTGAATGCATTTGCAAGACTGAAAGTAAGTAGAAAGAAACCTTATATGTGATGAAAATTATTTTTACTTGAAAACCTTTTGCAAAATTAGCTGAATATTATAAGTTTGTGAATTACACATTTATAAAGAGACTTGTCTGGTACTCTTAGATCTTAGATTAGTGCTTAGTGCTCTAATAGATATAACCAACTTACCATTTCATTGGGAAAAATTAAATTTTTATTTCATCTCCCATTTTTTATAACTACTAAAAAGTAAATTCTGAAAATTGCTTCAGTAACTTTACAAGCTGTACCTACTTGAGTACTGATCCTTCTAGAAATATTTTAGRCATCTAAATCTCAGCTGAAAAAATTACAGCTGCAATTTTCATAAACTGGAATCAACAAATATCCCTAGCACCCTTCTTAATTTTTTATTACAGCAGCTGTTCACAAAGCTGCAATGAAGTGAATCATCAAGGCAGCAAAGATACACAGGAGCTGATGAGAACTACTACAACAAAGACATCTAAATTAAATAAGTAGGTAGTGAATTTCAGCTTGTTTTGTAGGTYTTGGCTTATAGCATATGGCACCAAGCATAGGGGCTCCTGACAAGGAAGCGTGATAATAATTAGATGACTAGAAAAAGTAACTGGGTTCAGTAAGGTAACAAACACAAGGATTTCTGGCAGAAGATCTGAAGGGAGGTGTTTAATGTTGTTATCGCCTCTGCTCTCTTTTTGAAGTGCAAGGCTTTGATCAGTTTTTCATAGGTGTGAGGTTAAAGAATTTGCATATTATGAGATCTCACAACATTGCATTTTTTTTTTCTGTCTGCAGCTACTTACATATGGTATCTTCCAGTTTTGTTCTCTCAAATATATATTAAACAAACACAMAGATACACACACAAGAACACATTTTCATAATATTTTCTCTGTGATCATTAATAAAGATGAGCATTTGGTCTTTTCCCACAAACCCTTGGGAAGTGGCTGATGGGAACAATCTCCTGAGTCTGGAAGTTTGGCCCATTCTTCACCCTGAAGACTCTATACTATACTACTCCATGAATAAATATTTCAAAAATCCATAAAGTAAGGTTAACAGAAGTTGACTCCAGAGTACCTTTTAGTAGAGCTCAGAGTCCTGAAGTGATTTGAAACCACTTCTCTCATACCAAGTACTTCACTGTCTCATGTATGGTATCAAACAGAATTATTTGCTTTTGTTACATAGGCAGCACTTTATTTATAATGGATATTAGTGGCTTAACCCTACCTAATTTCTCCAGTCTAAAATAATTCTTAATCTACATTGGGGATTTTTAATTTTTTAAGGAAAACCAAATCTTTCTCAATGAGCTCAGTGAAGAAACTAAATTACCTGGCTTGTGCTAGAGATAGTACAACTGTGTTATCAGTTGTGCTGGGAGGCATGAAAGTGGACGATTTCATGCATGTGATGTAGCTAAACCTGAGAGGACATGATTTCTACTTACCTCAGGTGTTTTACCAAACACATCCATTTAGCATTAAAATAGATAAATAAAATCTCCTAAGTTAGTATTGTGGGACAGGGTAACAATGAATCATACTCATCCTTGKTTTTCCTTATGACATTTTATATGTCTGGGTATGTTCCTACACTAACTAAAGTCCTACAGTGTACTGTACTTCATCTTTATTATTGGAAAATTATCTGAAAAAACTGAGTACTGTGACCCCTGGGAGCAGGAGAATATCAATAGCCAGTGAAGAACAATCTGCATGCTTGCAATACAAAGAAGGATATATTGACTGAGGGGAGTTCACCCAAATTAATTGTGCCAGCCAATAAGAAGACAAGATCAGTTATTTGTTGAGCTTGGAAAATATTTGTGTTCTGAAAAACAGACTTCTCCAAGCAGCAGAGTAAAATAAAATCCTCACATGTGGAAGAAAATAGTAGTTAAACAGAGGTGACTGTGAAGTTTGGCAGCTACATATTTGTTTAAAATAATTTCATTTTATTAAAACAGATAAAATAGAGGCAGAAAAAAATAATTGATAAATGGGGAATCCAGTAGTGAGTAAAAAAAAGTGCATATATTAGAAGTTGATGTATAATACACAGCAAGATGAAAAAACTGAGTCAGAATGTCTAACTGATGATTGTTTTGACATCTCTTGAAAAGAAAAGTTTTGATGATGACTGAAAGCAGTGAAGAGCAAAAGCTGAAAGAAGCAGGAATGATTTCCTATGGAGAAAGAAGACAGCTTCTCTTACAAAAACCTACCATAAGCACAGCCAAAAGAGGCACTAAAGGTACTTTCTGCTTTGGAGCAAATGGTGAAAGATAAGAAAATGAGCTTATTTAGAAGCTGAATTCCATGTTTCCATGAAACAAGAACTGGAGGAAAAGTGACACTGTAAGTAGGCTCTGGAACCCCTATGCAATGAAATGTGAATGCAATAAAGAGTAATGTCAGACATAGCCATCCTAGTCACTGTCAGCTTTGGTTCATATTAGTACACATTGATTTACCACTCCCACCTTGGTTAGAAGAGGTGTCTCTGCCYGCCAAAAACCTGGAAATTGTATAAAAACAAATTGAGGTGTAAGAGCAAAAAATTGCATCAACTGTCAGCTCAAAATCTGTTGTAAAAGAGAAATTGTTTAATCTCAGATTAATTTATTCATGCTCTATTGCTCTTGAAAACAATAGCAAAACCACCTGCAGCTAAGATAAATAGGCAGCCAAACAAAAAAATAGATATAGTTAATTTGTTCCTGTTTAGTAGTTTAGCTGAATTTAACATATCAAGTTTTATATTCAGTGCCTGTAGCAGTACAATTCCAATATATCAATCTGTTTAACAATACCAGTGCCCAGAACAGTCTTGGATTTGGTGTGTCCTCTAAAGAGAAAATTAGAGAATTTGATTTACAAGCAGCTCAGTAGCAGGCATCAAGAGAAAATTAAGTTTCTCAAAAGTTATTCCTTTTAAAATGCTATCCCTAAGTGTGGGAAATTTCCCATTTCCATAATTGAATTTTCATTTGATGTCATTATGGATAGTTCTGCAAAAGAAAATTTAATCCAGTTTAACACTCTATGACATAAAGTATTCATTCATTTAAAACAAGATAAAAATACTCTAGTATCAAATGTTAAATTTGCAACCAATGTCAAAGGCAGAAAGGGATAAAATATAATATTTTTTGAAAATAATTATTTTAATCATATAACTTTTATGCAATCAGCAGAAAAACTAATTTAATTAAGCAATCTTTGTCTTAGAATTTGATCTTAATTATCTTGAAGAGAAATTCAATTGTATGTTGAAACATCTGTTTCAGAAAAATCAGTAGGGTTTTCACTTCTTGAAATACATCTGGGAAACAAAAATACATATGAAGTTTCTATCAGCAAATGAAATGCCTTAGAAGAAAGCATGGAATAATAACTGAAACTTACAGAAATTAAACAATCTCATTTTGGAAAATACATTTTTAATTCTAGTCACTCAAACCAATATGGATGTAACTGGAAATCTGTGAAATAAAAACATAACATTAACAGCAGTGGCTAACTGCCATAAATTCCAAACTACTKTAATGTTTGCTTAATAAAACTAGTAATAATGACAGCAAACAAATGTGTATCATGCCAGCACATAAAAGATGAATCATATGATCTTGCACTTTATGACATGTATACCTTGACTAATCTCTCTGTTCTATAATACAACATGGCTAATCAAATATTATTCCTTCCCACCTTCATATATGTTTCTGCAGGCATCYTTTTTGTGGGAGATGTAGATGACAAGAATGCAATATACCTGTGAAAAAAGATGGAAAAAATCGTTCCTTAGTAGGAAAAAAAAACTGGAACAGAATTGGAAGCAGATATCAAATTTACATACATGAAAACTGRCAAAAGCATAAGAGGACATAAGAGAGGACCTGCATGTACAGATTGATTGATCAATGGGGTAGAGGCATAGAATAATAGAAACATTCARCCTGGAAAAGACCTTTGAGRTCATCAAGACAAACAGTTTACCCAGCGCTGCAAAGCCCACCACTAAATCACATCCCTAAGCAACACCTTCATTTTTCCTKTAARTACCTCCAGGGATGGTAACTCAGCCACTCCTTTGGGAAGCCTATCCGGACCCCTCTGCAGAGCTTTCCTACCCTCTAGCAGACAAAAACTCCTGCTCAAATTGGTGACACTGTGAACCGACTCAGGGTGCAGTCAATACCTTCATCCAGATCCTTGATAAAGGTATCAAACAGAACTGTACCCAATACAGAGCCCAGGGGTGTAACCACTGGTTACAGGCTGCCAGCTGTGAACAGAAGA
>CADDXX010000533.1:109472-143498 GCA_902810485.1 Alauda arvensis
CCTCATATTCCAAACACTGGTGGGGAAAAAAAATCAGAAAATATTTTGTAATTATTTTTTATATTTTACTAATTCAAGACATTTCCAGCAAATATTATTGCGATAAYATTGTAAATAACCTGTTGTTGGGGGTTAGATTTGGTTTGGTTTTGTTTTGTTTTGCCCTTGGAATTTTTTCCCTCGAGTTGCTGAGACAYTGACGACTGGGWGTTTATCGGTACTTAACAAAGACAAAGAAACCAGGGAAGGAAAGATCTGAAGGGACAGGGGAGCGGGGGGCTGGGCACTCTTTGCCTGTGCACTCGAGGAGAGAGAGGACACCCAGGCTGTTTTTGCTTGCTGGAAGAGAGGTTTTTCACTGGTCACCATTCGGCTCTGCTCCCGGGAAAACCTACCATCTGCCCGTGTGCCTGGGGATTTTCTGAGCTCTCCTCTTGTCCCACTGGAGTGGGCCCGACCCTGTCCCCACCGTCGCTTTTGTGGCTTTTTGCCTACGCTGACCTCAAACCGTCTGCTCAGCCAGGACATCTCTGCTGCTCCAACCACCGCTGCAGGACTACTCATCTGCTTTCATCACCAACCCAGGATCTTACAGCTTGGTGCCTCAGAGCCAGAGGTCGGACTACCCTGGGATTTGTGGTCCCCCGAGGTTTCCTGGGTCTGTCTTATTATTAATGCTGTAGTTGTTTGTTTGTTTGTTTGCTTGTTTTGTTAGATATATATATATAGATATATATATATAGATATATATATATGTAATAGTAAAAACCTGTTATTCCCAGTCCCACATCTTTGCCTGAGAGCCCCTTAATTTCAAATTTATAATAATTTGGTGGGAGGGGGTTTGCAGTCTCCATTGCAAGGGGAGAGCACCGGYCTTCCCCTAGCAGATACCTGTCTTTTTCAAACCAAGACACCTGTCTACCTACAGTTGCAGTATTATTCCTAAACTGAGTTTTCCCAAATTCTCTTCTGTGATCAAGCTCAAGTAAAACCATATCTTTAACGCATTATCATTGAAAAATAAGATCCTACCTTAGAAATCAGCCAACCAACAAAACCTTTGAAGGTCAGGAAAGTCTTGTTCTGTTTGTTTGGTTTTAAACCCAAGCGAGTTAACTTCTCCTGGAACTAAACCACAGCAAATCCAAAATTATCAAAGAGGTGATGGAAGTGCAGTGATTAGTTCCCAGTGCAGAAGATGGGAAATCTTAATGGTCTATATTAGGGAAAAATAGTCTTTTTCTAAGCTTCGCTCTAACTCACAGTCACACATGACCACACATACAACTGTCATGGGTTTTTTTAACAGAGCAGATTTACAGGATATTGTAATAAGTGTATAATAATCTTTCATTAAATGAGAAAAAGGATAATTTCATGTAAATAATCATAATCAAAGGACAAGTTAGTGTGCCAGTGATTAATCTTTTTCTTCAGAAAGGAGCATTTTTGTCACTTAATATTATAGACAATAAATATGGATCATACAACAAAATGCAAAAGTATGTTCTGAGTGCCTATTGAAAAGTGCATAAAAGGTTTATGCTTGGCAAGATGAACTGTCTACTGTTATTCAAAGCAACTAAAATCAACATGCCTTTTTTTCCTCATCCAGCAATGATAAGCCTGGATGTTTCCAAATGCAAACTTAACTTTCCTTCTTCACCTAAAAAATGCATACCATTTAATTAAACATATATGAGTCTGCTAATAATTTTTATATATTTGCTCACACAACTTATTCATAAGGACTTACTTTAGAGGACTACTTACTAAGGACTACTTTAACCTTTAGATACCTCAACCTTTTCGGGACTTAAATACTCCTCTGTCAAGTTCTGGGCCCCCACACCRCACAAAACTTTGCAGTTCTGGAATGTGTCCAGAGAAGGGCAATGGAGCTGTTAAAGGCTTTAGAGATCATAGGAGCAGTGGCTGAGGGTGCTTGGGGTGTTTAGCCTGGAAAAGAGGAGTCTCGGGAGGGACCTTATTGCTCTCTACAACTGCCTGAAAGGAGATTGTAGCCAGGTGGGGGTCAGACTCTTCTCCCAGACATGTGTCACAGAATCATGGAATCACAGAATGTTCTGAGTTGAGAGGATCCCACAAAGATCATCATGGTGAAAGAAAAAGAGGAAATGGCCCCAAGCTGTACCAGGGGAAGTTCAAGTTGGATATTATGAATAATTTCTTCATTGAAAGAGTTGTTAAGCATTGGAAAGGGCTGTCCAGGGAAGTGGTCGAGTCACCATCCCTGAAAATGTTCGAGAAATACCTGGACACATCATTTAGTGCTATGATTTAGTTGACAGGATGGTGTTCAGTCACAGGGTTAACCTGATGTTCCTGAAGGTCTATTCCAACCTCAGTAATTCTATGATTTTATACATGTACATCTTCTTAGGTTTAGAACAGAAAGGAAAGCAACAGACTTTACACTATCTCCATGACAGAAAATTTTGTATTTTCTAATTCTGCTAAGGACAATCCCGCATGTATAACCTTTGTTTTGGTGTTAGTTTCATAGAAACACAGAATAATTTCAAGGGACCTCTGGAGACTCTCTAATCCAACTGCCCTGCTCAAAGCTGGATCARCTAAACAAGGCTACTTGGAGCTACAGTTGGGTTTTACCTGTCTTGAGGGATGGAGTCTCCACAGCATCCCTGGGAAACCTGTTTCAGTCTTGTCTTCAATCACCCTCAAACAACAAAATTGATAAAGCTTTCATATTCACACAGAACATTTTGTGTTTCAATTTGTGCTCTGTTTTTTTAGTCTCTAGTTTACGAGACACCACTGGCAAGAGTCTATTAGTGAAAATAACAATGATTTTCTCAGTGGGAACACGAAGATATAAAGAACACTTCTTTGACAGAATTAGAATGATAAAGGTAACCTTTAAGGGTAGTGAGAATAAAACAACACTGATAGATGGAATTAGCCCAAGAACAGTGCTGAGCTTACCTAGTCTGCTTCACAGTATATAAATTAGATTCTTCTTTGTCAAGTCCTTGTAAGGCCACAGATGCAACCTTGTCTCAGATTCTGAGCTCCATATTTCAAGTCACTATCAGTTGAAACAAAGCATGAGGAAAAAAAAAATAGTGAGAGGTCTGTTGGCAGGCCCTCTCAGGAACAACTGAATGATCTAGTTTACTTTGCCTGAGGTGGAGAAGGCTGCAAGCAAAAGAGACAACTACAAGATGATATTCATTATATACACAATGCATAAATACACATTTTTTTGCTAAAGATATTTGTTTTTCATGCCTGTGTGAGACAGAACTAGAATAACACTTTTGCACTGCAGCAAGGAAGATTCAGATTAGATATTAGAAAAAAAATGGATCTTTTGCAAAGGTAATGGAGARCTGTATTAGATTGCTCTGGAAAGCATCAATCTCCAAAACTGCAAAYGCGGAAATATGTATTAGGAATGACATAAATATGGATCCCTGGTGAACACAGTCTAAATGACCTCTCAAAATTCACGCAGTATTTRTTATGAGCCCACAATATTACATTTGAATAAACATGCACTTATTAATTATACATGCATTTAAATAAAGCTAATCTGCACTGATTTAAAAATAAATTAAGAAACATCAATTTATCTCTTGACAAAAATGAAATGAAACACTTTTTAACCAGAAGCACTAAAATTATTATGGAGCCTTAAGAGTAAAACCTAAACCTGGATAAAATTCAGGAACTATAACTTATGTGATGTTTTTTTTAAGACTTGAACTAGAAATAAATTACTCCCTGAGGAACAGAATAATAACTGGAATCAGTTCTTTGTTGCAGAATTAAGGCAACACTGCTGTGTTGTTGATGCTGACTGAGTATTTTAAGCTTCCTTAATCTATTTCTTCCTAGATCTATGATTTATGACATCTGWAGACTGACCTTTAAATTTCCACCCTAACAAGCAGGTTTATTTGCACTTCTTGGAAATAAAAAAATAAAGGCCTCCAGGCCAGTATTAACTTCTTTAAGCATACTACATTGTCTCACATACAGCCTCYTAGAAGATGTGACAAGAAACACTATTTGAGGTCCAACTATTTCCTATTCTTCTAAAATAAATCTAATTTATGCAGTCTAATGTACCTTATTTTGTGACTTAATGCCTATTTTTAAAGGCAGTAGAAAGCTACCCTTTTGAATGAAACTGGCTTCTGAAATGCAATGCAGCAAAGAAAAACATAATTCTTTTTCTCTAACATGACTATGAAATAAACAGATCTCTTATTCTTTGTTTGTCAAACACTACACATTTCAATTGYCTTTCTACTAACAAACTACAAATGTCAAAATTTCTCTTATTATCTCTTAAGAAATATGACATTGAAATTAATAGAAACATTTATTTAGGTAATTTTTTTGTTATAGAAAGGCTGGGCTTCTACAAGATGGATATCAYAAATTTTGAGTCTGGGATATGGGGACTTGAAATCCATGTGTCTGCAGATACATATGTCCACATACACGTGGGCTTCAACCAGAAGAAAAGACAACTCTTTATTTTCTCTTTAGCAATACCAAATTGTGTTAATATCATATCAGAATTTCAAGATACTCATGTGTTAGATACATTTCTCTAAATTTTTCTAAAAGTCTATACTCTTTCATGTCAGTTACTGGGGTACAGACACTTCCTAGAGAAATCTGAGTTTTGTCATTACGTTGCTCCCAAATCTTCACTTCTGCTTTTAACTTAAAGAGGAAAGAACTTGGGCCACTGAAATATGGTTCAAAGCAATGGACAATGCAAATTCATACAAAGAGATGAAATCTCCAAGAGCACCACAGGGGTGCCATTACCTGCCCAAATCATTATGATGATTTGTAGCCTTTCAAAATGCAGATTCAGATCAAAACTAAAGACACCATTCTACCTAGAACAGGAGGGTTTGAGCTAGTAGCTGCATCAGACTCCCATCTGTGTCAATAAAGCACAAAAAAAAAAAGGATCACTAAGCCCCTACTGTTATGAGTTATGTGATTTTACAGGCAGTGGTTTACTTCTCCTTCTTTAGCAATGATGGTGGGTAGGAAGCCAGTGGGAAATGGAGACCTGGCAGGTGGGGAGAAGAGCCCTCATTTCTCTCTGTGCATACCCACATTAGGAGGAGGTTGAATTACACTTCTAAATCTAGAGTCACCATTTCAGTCCAGAAAAATCCAAAGCTGCATCACTGAATAGGTTTGCAGTAAATTTGACTGACAGTCTTACCCTTACAATCAGTTTAGCATCAATATCAACTATCTTCCTGAAATTCACCAATTTTATTTTTAAAAAAATGCATGTAAGAAATACAAAAATGCAAGATGTAAAATCCACTTAGGCATATTGAATAAAATAGATATGAATGCTAGTATTACAGATAATAAACCAAAAACCACTCTACACAACTGTTCAAGTGCTTGAAATTTTAACAATGGATTTACTAATATAGCTGGATATTAATTACCAATATAATTACCAATATTATTTGCTAATATATTGTTAATTATAATTGGCATATTCTGTGATTCTGCAGTTCAGTAATATACTCACGTAGTTTAGCACAGATGAAACAACACAATTTTCATTAGTTTCATAAAGGGCTAATGCATTTTGGCAAAGTGAAATAAAAATTATAATTATAATAGGAACAAAGAATGAATGAACAAGGGATAATTTTCCCAGGATGATGACTTACCAGTAGAACTTTGTGTGAAATGTAACAGTTTGAACAGACTTTCACCATTCTGGTCTCAATATAGCAGTGAAATTTTAGAAAGCACATTAAATGAGGTTATCAAAMCCATCAGAAGATGAGTGTACACGTAACCCATGCACTTAACATGCCAGATTAAGACAATTTGTAAGAATGTGTGCTGAAAAATGAGTTAGCATTTGTTTTAATAGAATCAGTGGGTTATGAAAATGGGAGAAAAAATAACCAGCACTTTCCAYATTTGACCAAAGACTAACTGCAGTAGGAAAAAACCTTCTCAGATACTAAGGTWTTTAAGGCACTAAATGACAGAAATAGATAACTTTATCTTGCAAACACGTGTATCCTAGATGTAACAGTGACATAAAAACACAGACCAAAAGGAATTGGCAAAAGAAAATTACTTTACTTTCAGACAAACATGTAACACAAGTGTATTCCAGCAGGACTTTTGAAAATGAAGTTGCTGRTCTAATCACTCAAAGAGTGCATTTCTGAAAACTTAAAAAAAAAAGATAGAGTTTAAGGATTAAATCGAGGTTCATCCAATGACTAATTGAAATGACAGAAGCATTCATCTGACTCATTGGTTAGTCACAGTACTCTAAGCAGTAAAAATAGTGTCTCATTAGTCTTTTAAATGTTTATCCCTTATTCTACTTGAAATTGATAGTTAATCTTTTTCCTACTGTACAGCAGGCACTTATTGCACAAATAAAAAAAAAAAAAACAAACTGGAAAACTTGGAGAATAAAAAGTTTATGAAATGTCTGTCAATCTGTCCCACATGTTAGGAGTGAATCATTATAATGGACCATGAGCAGCAGGGTGACTCTGAATGGAAGCCTGTAATTAACTTTGCTTCATGTTTTATTGATAGCATTTGCTGTTTTCTGAGATCTGCTCATGCATCTTGAGCAATGTGCAAACCTATGGATCATGCTGTGCTTAGACACCCTGGAATTGGACGATACATGCAGAACTAAATAGATTAGATGGAAAATGCACCACATCCCTTGTGATCTGTACACACATTTAAATTCTCCATTTTCTGCCACGTTTTTGATGTTGTTTCTGTCTCCAGCACACTTGGGATTAATATGAAACATGGAAGGCAGAGTTCTTCTTTACTGTCTTGGGCCAATATTTACTGATATTAGTCATGGGCCTGCTGAGGTGGAATAAGAAACAAATGCATATTCTCACTTAGAAACAAACAAATCTGTACTTTGAAATGCTATAGACCTGACACTTCAGAGCAAATTTGGAGTTGCAGACAATTTGCAGTTACAAACTTGAGGAGAGATGAATGGGTGTGGATGAGCCTTCTGTTATTCTGGAAGCAAGTCACCCACAAACTGAGAAAAATATGTTGCGTTTTTTTTTTTAATATGGGTAATTTGGCAAAGCTAAAAACAATTTTATAAAATCCTAAAAGATCATGGATTATTTAGAAGTAGATGGTGTGAAAGGCATTTGAAATCCCTCTGTAAACTGTGCTCTGCTTCAGATAGACAATATGAGCAGAAGTTCACAAACTAGGATCTCCCTCCAGACGGTTTTGACCCCAGCCTTCACATCTGGTATACATTCCTGATCCCATGGTACACTCCTATGATACATCCACTTCATGTTTCTTAACTTCAATGGCTTTCTTAACTGTAAAGCCTCAGTTAGAGGAGGTCCTTCTAGTGTGATAAACAAAGCAAATATTAATGGGGGAAAAAAACCACAGTACAAATCACAGTACAACAGCATAATTAGGGACTGCAATAGAGAGAWGAAAGAAAGAACTTGGAAATGCAGAAGCACAAGTATTTCTGAATTTCTTAAAGACTGAGTGATCAATTTTGTATATAATGCTATTTCTACTACACTTTTATGCTTCTGCTTGTATTCAAATTGAGCCTTGGCTAATGATGGAAGAGGGGGCACACTGACAGGCAACACTTGTGTCATAGTCAAATCTAAAATTCTGACTGTATGGAAAGTCCTCTTAATTAAAAGCAAGTTGATAAAACAAGTGGTGGATAATGGGAAGACTTCTGTCAGAAATCTTGGTTATATTTTTGTTTTACTGACAAACTTGTGTGGACTGAAACACAATTCTGTCTATTGGCAGCCACAGGCAATTATAAAAGCATGACTCATGTTTTTAAAACTCATAGACTGGCTTAACAATCACAAAGTTTACAGAAAATTTTACATTTACCTATTTTCCTTGAATTCTTCAGTTTTAATAGCTCATTTAATTAGCATTTTGAARCATTCTTCTGTCACTATGACAGATTCTCATGCAACCTCTTGATTCTGTGAGTGAAGGGTTTGTGACAATGCACTAAAAAAAAAAAAAACAAGCCTTGAAATGAAATCCCAAGATGGAAAGCATTGCTGCAATCTTATACTGGTTTGAAATAGTTTTTCTTGATTTAGTACAATCATTAGGGAATTTTTGCTCTACTCTTTTCAATAAACAGTTCCCTAGTTTGACAATCTATGCAGTTTGTGGTGACTTTTAATAGCTATCTATCAATAGCTCATCTTTTCCAACAATTTAAAAGTCACACAGCCATATATGTCATTCAACTTGTATTACAATCATCTACTATGAGTTATAAAGCACTGAACATTTCCTATGAGACAAAACACCATACACAGTGAAGGCCTGATCTGAATAAATTACCAACTTCATACTATGAGTTATTAAGTCATAGTAAGAGTTAGTAAGAGACTGGATGATAAAGCCCAGGTTTGCAAAACAAGAAAATCTGAATCCAAAAAATTCTCCCTGTGTCACAACTTTGACCCATATTTTTAGAATTACTTAAAGAAAAAAATACAAAAAAAAAAAAAAAAAAAAAAAAAAAAAAAAAAAAAAAAAAAACAAAACAAAAAAAAACCAAAAAACCCCACCAAACCTGTCAAACAAACAAAAAACCAAAACCAGAAACAAATAAACAACAACAAAAAAAAACCAAACCAAAAAAGTATATACATATTTAGTAGTTTACAAATATTATTTTTATTTAAGGGCATTTACAGCTAATGAGTAAAAACCTTCCTCACCCAGACAATGCTAAACCGGATGCAAGCACATAACTAACTCTCATCAGGTCACACAGGCCTTACTCCAAAACCCCTGCAGGGGTTTGGCAAAATGGTGATAAAATAAGATATTTTCCTGTAAGGTTCTATTCTTGTTATCTTCCTCACATGAATGGAAAATGCTGATTTTTTTATCCAAATGTTGAGAGAACAGAGATGTGGCTCACTGAGGTTTGTAGATGGAACTCAGAATAATGTTAGTACATTACTTTTGACTAAAAATTCAGTTAGATGCTCTCCTAAAACTTTCTAAGTTGTGAACAAGAAAAACAAAAGAAAAAGGGTTATCCAAATTATTTTCCTTGACTGAAAAACATAGAACAAAATGATCTCCCATTTGGCCAATGAGTTTTGGTTTTTTTTTTTTGGTTAAAGAAATATTTCAGTAAGTCTAATTCCTGAAGTGTTCAAAAACAGCTGGATTTTTTTAATATAAACTTGTATATCCATATATAAGTATGTGTACAAGCACAGATCTTTTGAGTTGCTTCATTTTAAAACCTGAGTTTATCACAGAAAGCAATTACTTGTAGTAATTTCTCATGTGCATTCCTTAAAATGCACATAACCTTTCAAGACTTTTTTCAAAGTTCTGATAACCTTTCAGGAATGCTTTAAAAGCAGCCAGTGTTGCAGCTTTTACCATCCCTTCTGCAACCCACAGCCTCTTTGTCTTCCATATAGAAGAAATGAGGGAGATGTTATAAGCCATTCCACTGCTTCTTAGTTGATGCATTTGCCAATTAGTGTACAAAACATCCTCTGAGAGCAATATTTAATTACTGCAGATACTTAGATGATATCATGAGATCCCAGCCAAGCCCRAAATATTTTTAAAATTACCTAAGTAACATTCTTATTTTTCTTAATTATTAGCTAACTCCTTCTGAGAAGCAGGGTCTCTAAATTAAAGAAATGCAGCAGATAAAAATATTATTTTTTGCTGCCATAGGCAAAAAAATTTTCCTCTATGAGGCTGTGTCAAATAAAAAGCATAGYAGGCCACTAATGGCCATGACCTATGGCAGCCTAGTTGCACTGTGTAACTGAACTATTTCCTTTGCTAAACCTCCAAGCATGCCACTGAGAATCCTAGGTCAGCATATATGGYAAACAAATCACCAATCACCCAGCAGATATTTCACTATCTGCTCYAGAATGAATGATCTCYTCCCTAMCTTCARCTTTTGGACCTTGGTTCTRACCCTGCCTGAACTTTCATTGTGTTAACAAATGATTTTGATGGTAGAACTGTGAATCTGCATACAGGCCTGGTGAGGGAAACACATCAATAAGTAATTACTAAAGTAAGTCAGGTTGCTTGACCCAAGCATGCAAGCTCTCTAAATTTATTTCCTTCTCCCCCTTCTACACTGTCACTGCAGCTTTAATTTGTCCTTCTCTTCCATGAATCCATTTACACTGATCGCATCARTGCTCTTGGCAATTTAGTTAATATTTCTAGTTCTCTTTGCATGAAATAGCTCTGCTGGAATTCCTGTTTATTTCTAATTTCATTTTGTCTGCACTGTTTTTTTTCAAACAGCAGGTTACAGTTGATTAAAAGAAATCTGAAAAGGGATACATTTAGTATAGGAAGTGTTTGTAAATTGACACATTTTTTTTTCTTTAGCAATGTTTTGAAACTCTAGGTTATTAATGAAATTGCACAAATAATTACCCTAAATCTCATATTCAGGTAATTACAAAAATAAAATGAGCATCTGTTACTACAAATGAATAATGCCAAGTCATAATGTGCAGGTTAGGGGTTAACACAAGCAAATTGGACATGGTACAAAACACAAGATAAATTATTGTATGGTAGTCTAATTAGGTTCCAAGCATTATGTTAATTATAATTTATATCAATTCAATAATTAAAGAAAACAGGCTCTTTTTTTGGTTTCCTAGTCAAAATATTCTGTGTACTGAATTATTTTGTGTCAGCTAGGGTGGCACTAGACCATGAATCTGGCAGCAGCAGCAGACAATATTTTTTTAAATCTAAGAGAAAGCTTAGTCTATATGTTAGATTTGAAAGGCAAGTTTTGCTAATTAAATGGGGTCAAAAGTAAACAATGTCGAGTTAAACAGGGCACAGAAAATCCACTTGTTGCCTGTCCAAAGAATTAAATKAAATATTTATTACCTTCAAGATACTGACCTAAAGTGTTACTTAGCAAAATTAAATTAGAATGGGATAGATTTTATAAGGACAATCCCAATCCTAGGGTAAAAACAAAAAACAAAACAAAACAAAAAATACAACACAAAAAATCCTATCATATAAATACATGGCTAAATATAATTTTTAGAGATTTTTAGTATATTTTCTTTAATAAAAAATGCATTTTTTGTACCTCCTTTATACAAAGAGAGAGATTTTTAAGAACAATTTAGACTCTGACATAAAAATAGACATAATCTGAATGTGCTGATAGTGAATGTGAAGATCTTTTACCAGGACATCATCTGAGTAGTCTTCTCTACCCTCACAGTTAGAAGGTTAATCTGTATGTAATCTGTCTCCATTCCACAATTAAGTCAATTATCCTTGCTCCCTAACATCACAGATTTTATAAAAGTACACGAATACCACTTATATCTTTTATAGMTATTATTAMAAATGCTATTATTAATAAAAATCCAAAATTAAATCAACAACATGGACCTAACAGATATATACTGTCCAATCACTTAAGTATATAGAGCARGYAAATGTATATTTTATGGTGATTTCACCTCTGTCTTCAATTCCTAACAAGATCTTGTCCATTCGATTTCTAGAGTGGGTTTTTAATTTGTTTGTTCCTTTGCTTCCCAAATTTTCCATTAAATCATGAGACCCCATTCATAGCCTTGAACACTTCCAGGGRTGGGCCATTAGTAACTATCTACTGTACATCTGCTATGGTA
This sequence comes from Alauda arvensis, assembly GCA_902810485.1. Lineage (NCBI taxonomy): Eukaryota > Metazoa > Chordata > Aves > Passeriformes > Alaudidae > Alauda > Alauda arvensis. The sequence goes on from CADDXX010000533.1 coordinate 121,229, forward strand.
TTTCCATCCTATATCTGACTGAGATATCCTCATGAATCTCAAATGGTAYAAGTTGCCTACATTCAGCCTACAGAATTAAAACCACAGTATACCTTCATTTCTTTTGCTGAATTATCTAATTCTTGCAAAATTTTGGATAGACTTGACTCTGTGTTCAAGTTTCAATAGCCTAAAAAACCTTAGTACTTCTATTTGTAGATGTTGTACCCCCAATTTCAGTCCTCAAGCAGAATGCAAGCTGGCCTCCAGGAAATTAATTCTCTTTATCAATAACTTTGCATCACAATTCAGGATTGCACTTCAACAAAAGCAGTTGAGAGAAGTGACATTCAGATTCTTCATTTAAGGACATATGTTTTCACTTTGCTTGTCTGAGTGCAATTGTAGCATAGGTTCTCTTCTGACAAGATAACCTGTATTACTTTTTATCTCCATTACATTATTATTTTCTTCTTGTCTCTTAGTACCAAAAACTGAGAACAAACAACAGCAATCTTTTTTCATGATATTTTGAAAAATATTCACCATTTTTTCATGACATGAAGATTATTGATATTGTCTAGTTTTATATCAAATGTTTATCCAATCAAGGAATCTAGAATATATAAAAAAATCTTCTCTTAAACATTTTATATTTCAGTTTGTACAAAAAGACTGTAAATTGGTGAATAAAAGTGCGTTGTCACTGTCAAAACTGAAGCCATTACAAAAATCAAACCAAGTGGAACAAGAGAAACCTTATTTCTAAGACTAAACAAAAGAACATGCTTCCCAGACAATGGTACAGGGCTTGGGATGTGATCCTTGAGATGCCTCAGAACAAGTAATATTAAAGAAAGCAATATTTCAGTTMCTGTTATAGAAAATGAAAGATGATTCAGCACTTGTTATTATATGTTTTTTTTTCTAATTTCACCATTCTGTATTTCATTTCAACACCTCGATATATAGTTATTCATATTTTATGTTATTTATACCATCACTACTTTCTTAAGAGGAAAAGCATAGGATTAAACCAGTGATAAGACCCTAGTTAAACACAGAAATCCAAGGGAAACAAGGCTGGGGGTTTTTTTCCCACATTTTCACTAGTGTTGGTGTCAATAGTTAGTCTTATTTCTCTTAACAGCATTYATACTCTAGGTGCCAGCTGAAAAATGTCTTCTTAAAGCTCTTTGTTCCCTGTATAAGTACCTTCCATTCAGCTGGCCCTTGCTGGCCTCTGAAGTCTGTACTGGCCATGTAAGAATTCAAGTACCTACTTTAGGGTCTCTAGCTTACTTAGACTTGGTCCAAGGCCAGTTCTTCCTCTTAAAGCAATGCAAAATGTGACAGAAAGGAAAATCTGCTCCTGATCTTTTGATTACACTGGAAAATAGTTGGYTTTTTTCAATTTACTCATGCAGCATTTCTGAGCTCTTTCTTCCTGCAGAGTCTCTGACAGGAAAATATCCCAAATAAGATAGCAGATGTCCTCTGACTTCTTCTGTCCACTCCTTCCATCATAATAGCATAGAAGTGACAATTGCTGCTAAGTCCTCTTTTAGTTACTTAACACAGAAGATACCAAAGCACATTGTCAGAAATTGTGCCAAGGTCTGGCTACTGAGCTGGCACAAATAGAWATAGAAAGTTTCTATTATAGAAAGAAATAGAAGAGGAACTTTGAAGTTCCTGAGGCTGGAAAACTGCATTACTTCTGAATCAGACCATGAGAGAGAGAGGATGCTTTGTTGTAAGAACATGCCACAACAGAGTTASAACTGAGAAGATTCTTTACAAAGCATGGGACAAATCTATCATGTGTATTCTATGGATTCTTCCTCAGCATGGGGATCTTATTTTTTATTGGCATCCTTATTTTTTTTTGTCCTAAAATGAATTTATCTGCCACTATAATCTGTACTAAACACTGTAGTAGCTAACACCAGTTTTTGGATTTAATGGTGGATTAGGCATTGGTTGCTGTTTAAAGTATGTATACGCAGTGCAGAACTAGTATGTAGCTGACACAGTCAGCACTGCCTGCCACTCCTTTACCATTCAGTCCACCACACCATCTAAATGATTCATTAAAATACATAGATCAACATAAAAAGAGTGTATTAAAATTAGATGTATATAAATMAAATTATATGCATTTTTAAAATGGCAAGAATATAATCTACAATGATGATTCTAAATATAAAGTTTCAGAGAAAGGAAATTCAATAACACTGAGTGTTTCAGGCAAAAGCCTGCATTGTTTATAYTACCATGAAATTGTGTAAAGATAGAACAAAAATACAGATCTTCTTATAATCTTTGGGCCAAYACACCTGCTGTAACATAAGGTACATTGATCACAATGTTCTGCAACAATACACTTATATGTTTAGTTCATGAAATCCTAGACTTGCAGGAATTACACTTTGGTCTATAGTCAATATGCTGTGAAAAAAGACAAATCTTGGTGCTGAATTCCTGGACAATATCATGTTTCATCATGAAATATTTCAGAACTGTGGGAGTCAAGGCTTATAGGACATGAAATTATTTTGATGAACTTTAAAAGTCTTTATTACTTGTACCAAAAGAAAAAAAAATGCCTTAAAATGAAACAAACTTTAGAAGAGTTACAATAACATTTATTAAAACTTTCTATCCRTACATTTTCCTTGATTTGTGAACTGCAATATTAGGGTGACCCTTTTCACGTGTTACTTCCTAATTAATAGTTCAATTAAAATTTACCTTATCAATTTTCCTCTTTTCAGAAACACAGTGAGGATGAATAGCTTGGTAAGMTTTAAATTACATTTATTGTGTGAGGAAATGATATGTTAACCCATCACAAGAAGTGGCTTGTATAACAAGTCTGATAGTGACAAATAGTTTCATTGGTTATTTGGTTTAATTGTACACAAATGAAATAACTTCTTGCAGAAGTACATTGGCATAAGAARCATGTTTTTCTTTTTTCACTAAAGACCAAATCATTCCTGTTGGTGGCTGGATGCWCAAGAGGAAAGGGAGGAAGCAAAAGCACCAGAGGTATTGGCAGTGTCCAAAGGAAGAAAAAGGTGTGTTCAAGTTTCACAGTCCTTACCCCTCATGCCAGGCAGAATSTCTCACACAGTGCACTGAAGATCCCCTCCTGTGCACACAGGCATATTTCCTTTAAGAAAAAGGATTAATGGGGAAGRATGGAGCATATCAAGACCTCAGAATAGGAAAGTGATGTCTGATCATCCAGTTCAGACATTTCTGCTGAATGTCTGGGGATGGTTCAAAATTCCACTGTAATTGTATCTCCTCAGAACAKGCTGATACGATGAGGCTTAAAAGGTTTGTTTTACATACTTATGGAAAAAAAATAATGTTGCAAGCATGAAAAAGTGAAAATTAGATTCCTACTCTGAATCAGWGCTAGAGGACCTATTTTGAAAGGATTCAGAGCAGTAGCCTATATCTACATACTCAAAACTGCTCCTTGMATCATGGTCTCCCTCATCACCAAGTGCAGAGGAAGCCTAAAGGTAATTGATGCCCTGGGCTTAAGTGACAATCTGTGAAAGCCAAGCCCTATCATTCTCTTGCTAATATTTGACTGAAGTTTCCATGTAAAGGAAAAATTTTRAAGACGAATGGTCTGTACCGTCCTACATTTGATACAATGGAAATTCGTTGTCAAGGAAACAACAAGTATTAAATGCTTCCTAAAAAAAAAGAGAGAGCCAAAAAGGAATTGTCTGGTTTATTACTTTCTGCAGGCTCAGTGACTGAGCTTTTGAGATCCTGTCTATCATTTGAGGACATATCCATCTAAGTAAGGTYTGCTTGATGCAAACATACCTGACAGCACACTGTGCATGCTGTCTGTGTGAGATTGCACTGACTTCACGTGGTATGATACACACTTGTTTCTTTTCTTATTCAGCACACTATTTTACCATGTTCTATAATAACCACTATCAAATGCCTACTTTTGCCTTAGGATCCCCACCACAGCTACAAGCATCCACTGTTGGAAAAGGGAGACAGCAGAAACAATACTGAGGGGGTTTTGTTGTTAATGTGCTACCTTCAAATATTATCACTATAATGCTTTTATAAGTTATTAGTGGTATGAGAGATGTCATTATAAAACATAACAATGTGCGATGGTAATCATGCCATTAAGGTCTCTATGGAACATTAATTATTGATCTTTGCCTCAAGAGCATCAGAATGTTGCATTAGAGCTGCAATGAACTGTTCACCTTACAAGCATTCAGCTGAACTATGTCATTTAAAGGTGACAAGGTTTAACTCTGTTRGTATATTCAGGGCACTCAAAGGACYRYGGTAGAATTGCTAACACAGCCAAACCTGCCTAACAAAAACAGGATATCTGACACAAATTACCTTTTTTTTGGCCTGGATATTTTTTAATTCATTTTCAGTTTCCTATTCCTTGTTCTCCTTCTGAGTTGCCTTGCTTCCTGCAAACCCCGCTTTTAGCAATAAGAGTTCAGGAGAGGGTTTATCACTCTTCTTGAGTGGCACTCTGGTCAGTTCTGTTAATGCCATTTAGGGATGAAAGAGCCTGGCAATAAAGTTTACAAGCCAGTTGTGCTCCCTGGTAGAGGTTCTACCTCAAGTAATTAGTGGTGTACCTGCAGTGATATGGACTGAAATAAGTACAAATATGGCAGAACCACATTCAAAATACAGCACTAAGAAAAAGTAAGGCTTCCTTCTGCTGCAGTGCCACCAGAAAAGCCTCTCTTCTTGGCTTTTTGGATTTTTTAAGTTTTCCTCATTAATTTGAGCTACTGAAGAGTTACATCCCTGCTGATAGAGAAACTGGCTGGTGTGTTGTTTTGTAATGTAATGGCACATAACACAGCCAGCTCACTCTAGTCCTTGCTTTCATAAGCATATATTATAAGCCTTACTATAAGCATTAGCAACTGACACATGGCAGGACTAGAAAAATACTTTAGCTATCTATCTTTTACCCTACCTGTGGCTACATCTAATTTTGTTTAACCCTTTTACTTCTGTCCCCCTCATTTCTGTCTCTAATAGAAAGCACAGAACAYTCATATCTGTTTCCTTATTAAGTTGGTGCTGACTTTGAGAAACATCTTTCCACTTCTGGCCATTCTTAAACCTAACMAACTACAGACTGTACTTTTCACACTCACAGAAGTATAGTATAGAAAAGTAATTTTTCAAACAACACTTTTCTTACTGTAATTGCCTTTTCTCTGTCATTTTTCCCCTTGCTGACAACCATTAAAAGAGTTCTCACTGACTGATGTGATGTTGGTCAAACTGGCCCTATAGATGATGCTTTCACATCATGCTTGAGCCTGGACAGGTGAACAATCAGTCCACGGGGCTGAAAGATTAATTGTCTTAATGGTAGCATTCCAAATTGCAACTGCTATGTTTTGGGACAGTCCTGGTGCTACACTGTGGCAGGTTTTCAACAAACCACAACAATCTACAGTAGTTCTGATGCATGCCAGGATGAAGATCAGATAAGAMATCCCAAGGGAAAATAAATAGCAGTTATATTCTTCTACAGAAATAAAATTCTTGTCCCTAGAGGGAATTTCCAACTCTATTTGACCTGCATAAAGGTTAAAGGTCCAGATTCTGCTGGGTTGTTTTTTGGGTTTGTTTTTTGGTTTTTTTTTTTTCATTATCATCATGACTGTTGAGTAAGGATTAGGTAACTTTTTGTTCCAGAGGTTATCCAAGAGATTTTAAAGAAATAAACATGAGAAAAAAATCAAAATCCTCAAATCTTAAGTTATTTGAATAAACTCATGAGGTATGAGCTACAGATTGCAAGCTGTCTGAATCAGCTGCAACACMRCAGAACAGATGTACTCTGTAGGTGAAACTACCATGTTCTGCCAATGTAGTCATGTTGCAAAAAAACTCTATAGACATAAAATCCACACTGCYTGACTGGTACAAGTTGGCAGAATCTCTAGAATGGATACAGCAAACGAGGTTTTCCTCAACTTATCCTGTGACCTGACAAAGGTAATGTGGCTTTTGACAAAGCTTTTCTTTTGCCACATGTAAAGTGTCTCAGGTTGAGAGTTCTGTCAGCATGTGTGGACATCAAATACAGTGAGAAAAATCTGAGATGTAGGAATGAGTATGTTAAACAGCCTACTAACAATTGCATAGAGAACATAAATATTAGAGGAGCCTTCCAGCTACTCTAAGACTTGTCCCATATTTAATTTCATTATTTCTGATACCACCCATAGCCCCTGTAATTGAMTAATGAAAGAAAGCAAGGTAATCTTGCTATTACTTTCTTTCTAGATTCTGCTATTGTTACTGTGAAATAACATGATGAGTTCAATACAGAGAGATAATTTCATTGAAGTTCTYTCCAAAATTAAAGGTATTCATTAGCTACCACACCGAAGTTTTATCAGAATTTGTTTTCAAGTATTTAAATCTGCCGTCTTTAAACTGACAGTTAAATCCAGCTCAACCTGAACATGGCCAACAGCCATCTGATGACTGTTCAGTGCATGGGGTGAAATTACTTTAATTCAGCATTGGAAAAYACCCAAATAAAAATATGCATCTTCCCCAACTCGATGAGCGACACTTTTACTGACAGTATTGCCATTGAATCTTGTATTCCCTCAGACAGCTCCCYTAGCAGTTGGCCTTTTGCCTGGTGAAATTGATAGGCATCAAAGTTATAACAATTCAGCTATGTCCCCATTACTCTCTGTGCTTGTGGCTATATCAAGCATCACTGCCTTTATTGGAGCTCTGAGAAAATTTAAGCCTTTCCCACAAGGAGCATGTTAAGTGGACAAGCATCAGTTTGTGTTTGGATCAAGTCTGGCACACCCAGTTTTCAGACAAATACCAAAAGAAACAAGTATTCAAATGATTATGATGCAYTTTAAAAGAAGCATATTTAATTACTGGGCAATCTGCCATATATTGAACAATCTTCCACTCCTCCACTTGTTTCCCATGGCTGTGCTCAGAAACTGTGATCTGCAACACCGAACCACAGTAACCAACAGAAAATAAGCAAAGCTTAGCAAAATCCCTGAGAGGCCTTTAATTCTACCAGTATTTAGTGCTTAGAATAACTCACAGCTAGWACTTCAKAGTTTTCATGTAAATGTCAAAATCTCAGTGAAAACATGAACATATATCTACTTATGCATTTAGTAGCCTAATCTATAATAATGACTCATTTCTTCTTTGCAAGGCCTAATAATAATGTTAGAATGCAAAACAAAATAAAATAACCACATATCCACTAGCAGGCTCTGAAACACTATTAACTAGAATAAATGTCAAGCTGAATTTTTCAATACAGCATAAAGGTAAAAGCAATGATGCTAATTTCTCTACCTTTGTAGAGACACCCCAGCAGGTCCGAATGCAAATTTATTCTTATACCAATGTCCTAATGCTCCTATATAATATTTCCTAAACTTCTAATACAGTTTAAACAAAATCTGATTCCCACTGAATTTAATCCATTTTCAAGCAAGTAGTACTTACAATCATCAAGACATATTTAGTTAGTATTTTACTAGAATTTAAAAGGCAAACATTACCTGAAAACCACTATTGTTGTTTTTGTTCTCTAGGAAACAGTAATTTATAGACTTCTTTATATTTTGAATTCTGGAACCATAGTGGCCTCTATTGTTGTTGTATTAGAATAGCATGTGTTGCAAGTGTAAATAAACCCTCTTTAGATATTTTTAAATCATTGAAAATACATGACAATAGTTCTTGAAAATCAATCTACGACCTTGGCTCCAATTTACGGAAAAAAACATTTCAAGACATTCTTGTGAAAACAGCATCCTCACACAGACATYTAACCTCAGATCAGTCACAGACACCCTAAGCTTTGCTGTCAAGTGAAATTGGGTTCTGCTTTGAAAATTAAAAACATAAGGCCTGTAAAATTATCTCATTGTGCTGAAAATATCAGGAAAGTCACATAAACTAAATGCAGTCTTTTTCTTCTTGCTGATCAAATGATTGTTTGTGTGAACACAAAAGATGGAATTGTATGCAACCTCAGACATCAACAGACTTCGATTAGATCATAGCATTAATTTAGGCTTTTCTGTGCTATAAACAGCTACATTAATAGAAAAATTGATGGGTTTTTCCCAAATTAGTTGAAACAAACTTAAATTACAGGTATGAATCTGCTTTGGAGACAACATGTCTCTGTCAACTGGCTGTTCAAGAATCCCAGACAGTTCCTTTAGACAATTTGTCTAGTTTTTAGATTAATAAAATTAGACAAGATGAATGCCATCCTAAACGATTAAATCTGATGTCAGTTCACTAAAAAACCAACAGAATAATTACTCCATAAAAAATACCCAAATGCAATTTATGTCAACACTTTACATACAAGAATGAATTTTCTTTGTGAGAAAGTACTATCTAATTTATTAATCAGTTTTTCCCAACACTGCCAGGAGACAATTAAAATGATGAACTGCATTTCAGGTCTATGAAGTATTGAGGTCTGATATTAAATATTCCATCGAGAATAGACTAAAATGCAACTCCCTTGTTTCCTTTCCCATCAGGAATCATGACTGATCTTCCTTATTCTCACTACTACAGGGTGATTAATATTCCTTGTGTTTAACATCATGTGAAAAAAATTCTTTCCTCCCCACTTTTAAGCCAGAAATAATGCCCATTATTCTACTGTTGTATTTATAAAGAAGAGGCAGCCTTTTGCAGAAAAGAATGAGACCAAATGTTTAAGATTTCATTATTATCATCCGCAATCAAATGTTTTTAATTTCAGGAAGAGAATTAATATAAAATAGTATAATAAATATAATTCTTGGTTATCATATTTGCAGCAAAATATGTCTATATTTGTTGACTGAATTTGGTAAAATAATTAAACTTTTTTAAATTATTTGTGGTTATAGTGAGCTTTGAAAATGTGTGCAATGGATTTTTTTATCAAGAGATGCAATGAATTAAGCTTGGATAACTTGGACATACAACTTAGAAAGGAGACAAGCCTAACACAAAATAATTGAAGATATTGAGAGATCACTGTTCTCATACCTCAGTGACTTAGCTGCAAATAGATAAGATGCATGCACTGTAAATAAGCAACAGATCTGAGCAGATCACTCTGTCAATCTCATATTTCACAAGGCTGAAAAAAGAGTCTATTTTTATGTTAAATTCAAATTRCAGACTTCTTTTCATCAGCAAAAAATAGTAACAATCAGCCAGGCTTCAGAAAGAGAACAAAATATGCATGTATGAGGTACTTCCCTCTGCAAGATGTTCGTTCTCTTTCAGGTATCAGTGAAAAAAAAAAATTAAAGTTGCTTCGGCTGGTTAGACTAACTCAAAGAGCAAGTCAGTAGTAGTGCTAGTGTATGGTTGCCTTTTGTCAGTACCTTGCTRCTTACCCTGAAAAAAGGTGATATTGGATATTAGTCAGAAATAAGCACTGAGGCTGCCCCCTAAAAAGCTACTTTTTCCTTGTCCTTCCATTTGATAGATGTGACAGAATTATRGAACACCTCCAGCTGAAAGGGACCTCAAAAGATCATCTGATCCAGCTTTTGGGGGAAAGGGACCCTAKATGAGATTATCTAGAACCCTGTCCAACTGCAACTTGAAAGCCTCCAGTGTTGAAGTCTCTACCACATCCCCGAGGAGGCTGTTCCATTCAATGATTGGTTTTGCAGTAAAAAATTCCTTTCTTATATCATGATAAAACCTCTCCCAGTATAAATTGCAGCTATTCCCCCATATCCTCTCCAGGCAGCTCCTTGTGAAAAGAGAGCCTCTGTCCTCTTTGCAGCTGCCCTTTAAGGACTGAAATACCATGWATGAGGTCCCCTTTCTAGGCCTTCTCTACTCCAGGGGAAAAAAACYCTCTAATTTCTTCATTCTCTTCTCATAGGGTGGGTTCTCCAACCCTTTGGTCATGGGCTTCCTTTGGACCCTCYTCTCCAGTCTGTGTCTTTCTTGAAYTGTAGGGACCAKAACWGGGCACAGCAATCCAGGTGCAGCCTGACAAGTGCTGAGTACAGTGTGATGCTCTTGTCTCTGCTTCTGCCAGGAATGTCCCTGTGAATACAGCCCAGGATGTCATTGCTGCTGCAGCAACTCACAGCTGGCATATTTGTCTTCCAGGYGGCCTTCAGCAAGATTCCTCTGCAGTCACACAGATCCTGCCCTGTACTGAGCTRTTTGGTTATGTCATCCCAGGGCATGACTACACTTGCCTTTGATAAACTTTGTGCCATTGCTGCCAGCATTCCTGCCAGTCCAGGTCTCTCTTTAAGGTGGCTCTCCCTTCTGGCTCACCCACCCCACTGCTCAGTGTAGTGTTGTCAGCAAACTTGCAGTGCTTCGTTCCCATCATCCAGATCATTTGTGAGAGGGCTTGGAGCAAGGTATCAATCCTGGGGGGTACATCTCTCTTGTGACAGACTGCCAGCCTCAGTAAAAAACATTGATCACTATGAAATCACCAAGAAATATGACTCTATTAAAAACTGAAAATAGGTTCTAAGTGATGGGGAAAATGTAAATCTGTAGGTTACACAGCACATTACATGAAAGGTTAATTTATGAGAACCTCAATTTTTAAAAATGTCTGTAGGGTAAGTTGAGCATTTTCTGAAGATTTTTGAAGCACTTTTTCTTTTTTGTAGCACTAAGAAGTGCTACAGTAAAGATGGTATGGTGGCCTGAGTTAAAATAGGTATAGGGTTTTTTTTTTTATTTTTATTTTTCAAATTTGAAACAGAGTTGTTGAAGACAGTATTTAGTAGAAGGATTTWTTTTTTAGATTAGTCAGTCAGGTTCCTGGTGGTGTTAGTTTCATTTAACAGAGTTAAAACTAAACTTTATTTTGCTTTTTAATCCAACTTTAGACTTCTTTTAAGTCTGTGTTTTTCACACAAAGCATCTGTGCAGCTCTCATTTCCCCCAGGTCTTTATTTAGAGCAGGAAGTATAGTTAAATTCAAATGCAGCTTTAGGCTTTCATTGTTCAGATGCTACTAGAGATTGCCCATTTTTTTTTCAGAAACTCAGAGCACCCTTGAGGTTGTGTTAGCCATTCTAATAGCAGAATTAGGAGAAGACAGATGGAAAAAGAAAGAATTAGAGTTGGAAGCAGCTGTTATGAAATCTGCTTCAAGAATACAATTGCTTATACACCCTTACTCAGACAAAGCCAAAAAAGGAAAACATATTTTTCACCCTGGCACACCAGCTGGTGTCGCTGCCATAGTCAATGCAGCTGTACTGCTTAGAAAAACACAGATAAAGAATTGCATCATCAATGACAACATGAAAAAGGACAGAAAAACCAAATTACTGCATGTGTCAGCCATTCTACCATAAATCTTGAAGCAACAGGATTTATGTAAATAAAACCTTATGTAACTATAAAAATAAGTTTTAGCTTAACTTYTGATGTTTAACCCTTGAGCATTCTCATTGGTATGCTGCTTACAGGGTCTCTGTGGATATTGRAAGAGGCACTGATTAAATCAGTGTGAGGGTGGTGAATAAGAAAGTATTGTCTTTCTCAGTAAAATCCACAGACAAATTCAGATTTTCCAACCCTTGTCCTAGAGCAACCCAACCGCTTTTCTGTCTTACATCACATAAGAGCACGAACACAACATGCAGTAATGCTGTTAGTGACATCTCAAATACTTCACCTTGCCCAGATGTTAYAGAAATTATCTATGCAGTCCTGGAACCCTGTCCATATACGACATCTGTCATACGACCACTCTGATTTACCTGGACATTGCCTAACCCTGGCCTAATGAGCAATACTGAACTTTTACAAACACCATTACATCTTAGGTGTGACTGAGAACAGCTGTGAGAAGGGTGAGATTGAGTCATCTAAACAAAACACCATCCTGTAAATTGTCCCAGCATACCTTGCCTAGGTTCCCACTGCTACTCCAGATAATTGCAGATCTTCTGGTTCTTCTGCTGSCATCGTATCTGCCAGCACTATGACTTAGTCAGCTAATAGCAACTAAACACGACAGCAAATTATTCTTTTCAGGGAACTGCGAGCTAAATGACTCTYCTTTAACTAATCTTGAATGTCAGGTGCTACTAGAAAATCTCTAAGGCTSACTCTAGTAAATTAAATTTGGCCAGTAAGGGTCCAGGTTGAATGTTAAATGGCATAGAATGCACTTATCTAACTATCCTGCCACTCAAAACTAGGTCTGTCACAGAGCCAGTTGTTGGCTTTGTCTCAGCATGCTTTGGGAAGGTACTGGGACAGGCTAAAAGTATGCAAGAAACACTAAGAGTGTTTAATAATTTGAGTGATCATATTTCAGTGCCCAGGAATGATGYCTATTATGTACTTGTGATCTATTGAGCTATGGTTTTACTAAARCAGGCAGGTGGGGAGAGAAACATCTCTAGTGACTCTTTCCATAGGTGCCCATGAAAAGCTTAGCATTTTACTCTCAAGTGACCAGAAAAGGACTCCCAAACCAATTACTCAATTAAAGAAGGGTTATAATCATGCCCATGTCTGTAGAATATGCACTTATGTTTCCTACAGTTTGGTCTCAAACAGTTCAGCCTCAGACTGAGCCCTCAGAAGTCTAAGCTCCTGGGCTGGCCTTCAGTAGATGGGCACAAGATAAAACTGGGCTTGAAGTTGCGGAGTTGACATCCCTTAATACACAGTCCCAGAAACCTTCTCGGCAATCTGAAATAGATGGAAGCATCTAACTTGAAATGTTGTTTCTCAGACCATAATGAGATGAGCAAGAACAGGATGCACAGCCTGTAACTGAGCTGCAGAACYTTTTGGAAACAAACAGTAGAGGGAGTGAGGTGGTTAATTCTGTAGATGACTTTCTTAGTAAAATTCATTAGAAAATGTGAGTTCTTACACTTTAGAAGCTTCACTTATTTTTCCTCTGTGGATGACTAGTGAGAGGTTGATGCCAGAGTTTGACAGGTCWTCCAATATACAACCTCTTCTATAACCTGAGCTAGCTGCAAATCTGCTTTCAAGGAACCACAGATTCAAGTTTAATTCAAATAAAATGTGTAAATTTCTGTTTTCATTAAAATATTGTCTTTAATTCAAGAAATCCTCTATCCTTTTGTCATGCTGTTTCAAGACATTTACAGGCAACAAATATAGCCTACCTGCATTGTGTTGATCTGAAAAAAAAAAAAAAGGAAAATTATTTCTGCTCCCCTCTTGTAGGTTGTCTAGTCTAATRGGAGATTTGTCAATCCTGTCTTGAACTCAGATGTTCAGTTTATCTTTCTTGAACATATTATAGTAACTTTTTCCTTCTTTATTCTAAATACCTCTTTTGACACAACTTAGATTTTAATTGGCTATTTTCGTGGTTGAATCAATGCAGATACTCTCAGTATCACATCTGTGAGTTTCATCTACTCTTTACACTCTTATTTTCCTTTGAGGGGCTTACTGCAGAAATGTTGTTATTAATGCTAAAGTGCATCACCTCACACCCTGTTGTACAATGTTTTATTTAAAACCCTTCAAATATATTTTAAAGTTAATGCTTAAAATGATGCGCAGAAAGGTCCGTACCCTTTTAGCTGAGAAGCACATTCAATGGGATTTTCAGCTCCCTGGAAAAATCTTTTAATTATCCTCAAATAATTAATGAGGGAAGCAACCCACAACAGTCCACTATTTCCCAAGGCCCCAGCTTTGGGGMTGTGGCTTGGGTAGGAGAAGATGTGCAGGTCTGGCTTAGGTACCTAACCTCCAGACTGGAGAAGRGAGTCAGAAATACTTAGCTTGGCATTTCCCTTCTGCACAAGCACACCTCACTGTGAGGAGCTAGGACTCAAAATCTCTCTGGAGATGAGACAATGTGTGCTAAGCTTTGTCGAGTATCATTTGCAGTAATCTTTATTGAATCTGAGACCGATTAAAGTGAGAACTATGGTGTCCTGATATTTCGAGCAGTCATTAAAACTCAGAAGAGGGGGGAGATGATGAGTGCAGCACAAAAGCACTGCATAGTTCTGGGAGGAATAAAGACTCGAAAATAGGAAAGAAACTCTTATATAATTTGGCTAATTTAATGAATTTAAACTTTTGAAGGTCCTGTTTTTTGCATTCAGCCTTTTGTAGAGGTGAGAAGGATATCTGAACTGCAACTACAGAGCACCACATAATAGCTGCAGGTGCTATGAAGAGAAAAGATTTTCTTCAGAATTAACTGCACTCCTCTCTTTCTCTAAAAGCACTTAGATTGGCTGAAAATTCTACTATGATGAAAGAATATCTCTAGGCAATCCCATTTTTCCTAAAACCACTGGAAAAATGTGCTAGCACAGCAAACTGGAAGAAAACTCTCCCTAAACATGATGGATTGCTGTTTCAGGCAATTTTTTAAAAGCTGTTTATCTTCCATCTAGATATTCATATGCCATGGATATAAAACTTTGAAATATAATTTTATTCTTTAGTAACCTACAGTACTTGCTCCCCAGGGGATATTTTAATGCTCTAGCATAATTTATTAAAGAAGGAAAATGAAAATAAAATCAAGCTTAATGTGCTCTTCTATTTACTAAACCTGCTTTGCTTAGGATAATTTGATTATTTTTAATTGCAGCTTAAATGGCCATAAGTATAAAATTTTCAATATTCTATATGTGATTTATACTATTTTCAATAGGATTTTTGAACATTACCATCATTGGATTAATCTACTTAACAATCACCAACTGCTGAGCATATTTGAAGCATAAGACAACAATTCATAAGATCTACAGTGTTCTCATAAAGAATAAAACTGAGATATAATTTTCATTTTTGATTCAGTGTTTATTTTTGTACTATATGTAAAGGAAGAAAAACGACAATACTTTGTGCTGTTAAAATATTCCCAAAGAAAGCAAAAAATTATAATGTTAAAAATTACAAATAGGAATTAGGGATAAGGGTAGCAACCACAGTGGAAGAGTAAAATCAAAACAAGGATCCTTGCCATAGTTCATCTYTCACGATGTTCAGAAAAATTGCTTTTATTCACATAAGAATGATGGCAACCTGTATCCAAAACAAACTTCTTTTATACTAACCTTAACTTCAGTGCAACATCCACAGGGACCTTGCATGTGTTCTTATCTCTGATTCATTGGAYCTTCTCCAGGTCCAAGTTTGGAGACTTACAATCCTGACTCCAGGGAGACCAAACAGTAGTACACAGAAGTGASAAATGCCTCAAAACATCCCCTGCTCTTGGGCAGAGCTGCTGAAGTTGTAAGAGTACTATTCATCTCACGTCCACTGTGATTAAAGAAATTTTTGGTGGTAATTATTAGCACATATTTCTGGTGGTAATTCTTAAGAGGGAATCCACAAATTAGTGACCTGAGGTGCTGGGCACAGAACTGTCTCATTCATTTCAGCCACAGGGTCAGAAGCCTTCAATAGGAAGACAGGATACGTAGCTCTAGGTAATAAGGGTTACACTGCAACAGCCAAGTCTGCTTGCAGCTCTAGGCAGAGGCCTTAGTCACAGATAGCACGACGGTTTTGAGCTGCAGAGTCTACTTGACTGCAAGAAATGTTCACCATAGRTGATCTGAAACATCAKCAGCAATGGTAGTTGTGATCATAAGATCCATGGGAAAAGAGGTGGCCTTGAATACATAMAAATAGCAGCCCCTTGCTCTCCCCCTCCCCAAATTAGAAAAACAAGAAAAGAAATCATCAGGAAACCAGAGAACCAGCTACAGACARAAAATATCCCTACTGATTTCCTCACTCTCTTGACCAGWGATGGGACTTGAGGAAGCAGCATGAAGCTAAGCTGGTAAAGATTTAGACTGGATATCAGGAAAAGGCTTTTCACACAGACTGTGTCTGAGCACTGGGACAGGTTTCCCAGASAAGGCACCAAGCCTGACAGTTCAGGAAGTGTTTGGACAACAYGCTCAGGCACATGGTGTGACTCTTGGGGTGCCTTCTGCAGGGCCTCCAGGAGTTGGACTCATCAGTAATCCTGATGAGTCTTGTCCAAGTCTTTTCTATGATTCTATGAAAATTTACAACTAATTAAAAGAATACCACATTATTTTCTCTTTAATCCTGAGACACATCCCTTCTATCCCCATACTTTTCCTGGTCCTAATTTAAAAATTCTGTTCATTTTAGAACATTTTGGTACTGAAAAATTTGCTTTTTAAAGTAACATATGGCAATATTTTCTCTGATCTTAATACAYGTCTCTCAGCTTCCTAAGCAGATTATCCTTGAACCATACAAGTTCTTAATTCAGCTTTCTCCTGATGCCATAGCTGCTTGTGCCACTTTAGCAGACCCACAGCCTCTATTCTTCAGGGCTGAAGTACCTAAAAGCCTCACGAAATTTTTTCTTTACTTGGTGGCCCTTTTGTCCTATCTTTGTAGAGAAGTACTCAAAATTACACTGTTCATGGAAAGACCGCTCTATCACTTTTCTCTAAAAATCTCATTCTCGCAAAATTGGGAATTTTCATGAAAAAAATACTCTTACTTCATAAAGCAGAAGTGTTTTGGATAATACAGTCTTACAAATTTCATAGTGGAGGGAAARGATTTTAAAAGTAAATACTTATAAACCAATATTTTGCAAATAAAAATAGAGCCATGAAAGAAAGAGCATGGAAAAATCTGAAAGCACAAATTAAATACATTTTTTCTTCAGTATACTTTCATCTGTGGAAATTGTTTTGATTATGATGCAAGGAAGAGTGTGATTACAGCTTCGTTACTGTTGGTGGTTTTATAGCCTCATCTAACTCAGGTTTATCCAGTCATTCTAAAACCACTGAGTATCATCMATCCATCAGTGGTTCTTTTCAGTGACTAGTTAAACTGAATATTTTGAGACCCATGAAGCTGAGAAATTAAGATCATTAATCTATTAACCTTTCTTATTCCAATTAGGAAGCACTKGAATTCAGAGATGCAATGAAACTTTGTACTGAAGTTGGCCTTTTGAAATAACCCCTAAATATTTATTTTTAGGTTGCCTTGAAGAGAACAACCCTGAGTAGCATGCATATCTAATCTCAATTGGTGCTGCATCAAGCATGTTAATTAGGATTTTTCTTATCTTTCATAAGAATATTACGTATTTTATGCATTATTATTTCTCTTTGGCACAGATTCAAATAAATTGAGGGTGTCAAYATGCCATTCAATTCACCAAAACTTCACATAACAAAAAACGCATAGAAATACTGCAACAGAAAACCAGWATGCCAGCATCAGAAGTATTATAATATAATGGTAACACTTCATTTTTGTCCTCCCAGAGCACCAAGGCAGTGACTAAAGCTCTATAATAAAGCAAAATACATGCTGTCTATCCACAAGTCATGTCCCAAATAAGCATAGTTGGATCATAGGTATAGAATTAAAGAAAAACTTTGGAGTATCTAGATGCTGCTCTAGCAAATATATTACAGCTTCAGTTATTACACAAATTTCATTCCTTTGTTTTGTTATATAAAGCAGCAAATGATGTTATCCATAACTTCAGTACAGTGTCACGGTTCTGAAGTAAAATTCAAATAGTTGACAGGTGAYTTCCTTGTCTCTACTTTCAAATTAAAAGGCAGAGGGGCTTTTCGCTTCCCCTTAACAATCCAAGTGAATAAAATATATTCTGAGGACAATGTAATTAAAGGTAGAGTCATAAAGGGGTATTAATGGATGCGGATAAAAGAAAAAAGAACACATCTTAAAAGTTTTTGCTTTGCAGGCCCACACCAGAATCTAAGGGGATGAATTTGAGTGCACACCGATTTTCCCCGAATAGTTTGTAACCAAAAGAAACCACTAGAGGGCAAAATGTCCATTGCTAAAAGCATAAGCGACCCAGGCATAAGAAAGAGAAAAATAAGAGCAGACAAATTCCCCAAAATAGCCTTTTCTTTTCTTCTCCCCACGCCACCCTATCCCCCAAATTAAAAAGAAAATTCTAATCCAAATATAAATTAATAATTTACAATTTTATCTTAAGCTCTCTCAAGGAGATGGTGACATTTCTCATGAGGTCAAATCTATGTTGTTACTTCTTTCTTGCTTCTAGAAATAGCTATTTTCTGCAAACATTTTGGTGTTCTCAGCACTAACTCTTTTAGTTTAGGATATGGAAATAACAGGAACTTGAAACTGTAATTTTAATAAACGTTTGGGGGAGAAAAGATAGCTAAAAATTGATGGAAGCAATACCTTAATTTAGCACTTTTTTTGGTTTGGCCAGGTATAAGAGTAAATACGCTTTTCAATTTCTTAAGGATTCAGCTGTATAGGTAAACTGCATTTATGATCAAGTGACACATTCAAATCTGAGACTAAAATCTTACTGGGACCTAGCTATTAAWGCTATTGCCAAATTCAACTTTTAGGCACCTTTATCTCCAGCTGCATTAGAGCCATGAGTTGGAAGGCCAGGCATCACACAAAATACACAGGGAAGATTTGATGCTGAAAGGTGGWAGAACCACCTACCAGCACATGCTGAGGGCTTTGCAGAAAAGTACCTGGGGTCCTGCTGGAGTCAGCAACGTGTCTCTGTTGCAAAGAAGTCAAATGGCATCCTGGGCYGCAGTTGGCTGAGCACTGTCAGCAGATCGAGGGAAATGATTCTTGCCTCTTACTCAGCACTGCTGAGGCCATGCCTCATGAACTGTGCATCYAGTTCTGGCTCCTCAGCACGAGGGAAGTGAAGTCCCACTGGAATGAGTCACATGTGGGGCCACCAAGATGATTAAGGGACTGGAGCATCTGTTCTGTGAGGAAAGACTGAGAGCTGGGACTGTTCAACCTAGAGAAGGGAGGACTTAGAGGGATCTGATCAGTCTATATAAACATCTATATATGATATAGAGGTTGCAAAGAAGGCAGAGACAGGCTCTTTTCAGTGGTGCCCAGTGACAGAACCAGARGCAACRGGCACAAACTGAACACCCAGATTGTGCTCCCTCTGAACATCTGCAAAATCTTTTTCACCATGAGGATAACCAAGCATCCGTAAAGGCTGGCCAGACAGGTTGTAGAGTCCCCACTCTTGGAGGTGCTCAAAAGCCATCTGGACATGGCCTTGAACAGCTGACCCTCTGTCTCTGCYTGAGCAGAGGGGTTGGACCAGAGGATGTCCATAGCCTCAACCCAACTTTGGTTCTCTGAGCAACACTGAGAGGCAGCAACTTGTTCTCTCCTAGGCAGCTACAAACGACCTTGGGTAGTGAGGATACATAGCCTTCTTTTATGAGGGCTAGAAGACACCATAAAGAAGTGGAGGCTAAGTAAAATTAATAATAATAATTAATAACAACAAAATAAATAGTTTTCTTCAATTTTTAACAGTGCATGATATTGACCTTGCATATAACAGTAAGGCAAATAAAAGTTAAATAAATGTTAACAAAAAAACCTAAAAATACTGTAACACAAGTGAAAAAAGATATCAAGGAACTAAACATATATGAATTACTCATAATCACAAGCTGAACTCCATCCCAGAATTGTGGAAGAACTGAAAAATGAAGTTGTAGGTCAGAGAGCATATATTTTAAGACAGCTTCCATAAGAAGAGGACAAACCTAAAAAAGATTATACCACACAAAGAGGGGGATGCTGAACAGACAGAAGAAATTCAAACCCCCAGGGTCACAAGGGAGATTTTAACACATATAAGCCCCACAGATATAGGTGAGGGGTAACAAATCCCAGAAAAGGGGAGATTAAAGCTCATGGTACACCTGAGCAGCCTTGAGAATACTTGTATTCAGGAGAAAAAGAATAACCAGATAAATCAAGAGTTTTTTATATCACTGAAATAATGTGCAAGGGTTTTGGACAGATTTCCATCTATCTATAGACTCCATTTTGTTCTTTAAAAAATGCAAAAATATAACATGAGCTTTTAAAAAATAAAATTATTTTCCACAATAGGGTAATGAATTAAGAATTGCCCAGCTGGGCTCTAACATTTTGACACACTAGCAGTCTAGCTAAGCAGATAAAAATTAATAGAAATCTAACCAGAACAACAAATTGGTCTAACAGGAGACAACACCAGAGAGAATTGAACAGGAAACTCCTGGGAAAGATTAGGGAAGAAAAAAATTATCTTTTGGCCTGATCTCTTTACAAATGACCATTGCTAGAAAAGGAGTTCTCATCACAAAGACAAGATACAATGTTAGCAAAACACAAGGGTAAATGACCTGGAGGACMATGTTAGTGGATATTCAGCAACACTAAATACATGTCTGTACAATAATAACTGAAAATATTGAAATTTATTTTTAATTTCATATACCATATGGAAGTAGAAGGCTCTAATCCTATTTGTTGATCATAGGTTAATGGGATACTGGGATATAAATGTGATACAGATACCTAAAATACAGTACTGGCACACCATCATTCAGAGTATGGTGACTGTCAAGACATATAATAAAAAGGAAGAGAATTAGGTAAGAGCTATTAAGTTGGTAAGGACAAGAGAAGTCTGTCACAGGRAAGAGGACTAAAAGACCTCTAGATTTTTTMACAGACCAAAATGAAGTATGAGGGRCAATTTAACTCTTCTCTCTAAAATACTTCAGGAGATAGGCACTAAAGAGGAAGAATAGTGACTTCAAGAGAGGAACACTGTCAGCACAAATGCAGCTAYGAATAAACTTTCAAGGAGAAGTCAGAAGAAGCCCTCAAGCAGCTTTTCTATGGGAAATTGAGCAGAAATTGAGATGGGTTATTATATACTTATGAAAATATATTCCAGCTCTCTGCTATTGCAGTCATCATTCAGAGATCTATAAACTCCCTTCTAGTCCTGGTCTTCTTTTGAGGGCATGGCCTGAGATCTCATAAACACAGTAGAGAGTCTACTCAGAGGGTTCAGCTAGCACATTGCATATGGATATGCTTCCAACAATTTGACAGATTGGATTAGCATTTCCACAGTTAGGCAGTACCTGTGCCAGTACTCCGAGGAAATTTAGATATTTTATTAAGTTAGGCAGCAAGTGAGAGATCTGAGGATCTCAAGTGATGCATAAATTTCACTCATTGGCCTGTCAGGGGTTCTAGCCCACAGTGATCTACGTGCATGCACAATAAACTACGTGGCACCCTACAGCTCCATCATGATAAATCATTTAAATTACTTTCTGTTCCACTAGCCAAGCTAGCTATATTGAAGTTTGCACTGTACACACACCAAAAATATCTGGCCTGTAATGACAAAGAAATCTACAGCAGTAGGCAGCTCTAATAACTTCTGATTATTATAAAGTAGTTCACACAGAAAGTCGGGTCTCTTTTTTCCCAGAATGAACTTCCTAGAAAAATAGAAAAAAGTAAAAAAAGCAAGTCAGGCATACCTATGAACCAAGCAAATAACTAACTTCTTAAATCATTGTCATCACTTTAGTACTCAGGCTTAGGGCATTAAAAAAGAGTTTTGATAAATGAAAACAATCAAAAATTCCACAATAACAGAATAACTGAGTGATTTCTAATGAGGAATTTGGAGCAGGARTTGAATGAGAATCAAGAAAAGAAGCATGAAGTGACTGTTCTTTTGACAGATTTAGACAAGCTTTGCAAGTGAAACAAAACCCCTAAAAAGATAGGAAATTATTTTAAGTACAATTCCTATACTGACATTACCAGTTCAATAGAACTGTAAAAGAAATTAAAGGAGGTGACTTGGGGGAAAAAAACAACCGCCACATAAAAAGACACCAAGGGGTAATAGTTCTTCATTACTAGGACATAGAAGGGCATAAAAAGATAATAAGAAGTAAGTGACAGAGAAGATGCAACAAGGAAGATTTGAATTAAATGAATGAAATCAAACTATTTTGAATTGAGTAAATTCATAGAATTCATTAGAGACCAGCAAAGAAACAGTAACAAAATATCTAGAATTTTGTGCATTTTTTATGAAACACATATGTTACTTCATATGTTACAAATAAGGTCTATGCCAATTTATCTATGTTTTGGAATTATGTTGTTACATTTTATTAATAGTGCAAAGAGAGATGTTTCTTTAATGATTTCTTTGATCTTTGATGTGGTGAATACCAAGTACATAGTATATAACAAGTGATAACTTATACACTGAACATGAAATTAAATACTGACGGAGGAAAAGCAAAAAGGAAGGTGCTCTATCAGACCTGTGTCTTGTAGGAAAGATGGAGGAAGAAGGAAA
>CADDXX010000533.1:143548-177546 GCA_902810485.1 Alauda arvensis
AAAAAAGGACCATGACCTCTCTCTTCTGTGCTGGAAAAATCTGGCTTTCACTTTCAGACCACAGATACAAAAATTAGGCTTCATGACAGTTTTCCACTGCTTTTTGCTCATGTAAAGGTTTTCTTTTCTGGAAAGAAACAGGTGAACCCTCTTTTGCATTCTCAGGAAATCCTTCTTTTGAGAAGGTGAGGATATTGAATTATGTCAAACTGTCATCATCATAAAGCAAAACAAAATGATGATGCATAGTCATATATTTAAAATAGTAATGTAGAAGGGTTTAGCAGATGCTGTACCATTAGCAGCCTTGTTAAAAATATTCTTTCAGCTAATGCAAATCTCTGATCTATAGCAATGGAAAGTAGAATGTTTCAGCAAGTTACCATGAAAGTCGACTAGATAAAAAAAGTATTTRCATACTAAATAATTTACAAAAATTACAATTTACTCCATGTAATTTATTCAAATACTCATGATAGAGATTTTAGGAATATATTCTTAAAAGTGTTCTGGTAGGATTATGGAATAGATTTTTTCTTTTTTTCCTGAGGGTGCTCTCAATGAGTGAATACGTATTTTCTTTGGGGAGCTATTTCACACAATAGAGCTGTCTCCAGGTGCACTGAAAACAAATTCATCATTACCCTTGAAATTATTCATATTGTTTCCAAAATCCCTTATATAGAAAAATTCATTATGTCATTCAAACTATGAAGGACCTTCAGAAGATCTGTACAGCAGACTGAAAGCCTTTAATTTAAAATCAAGGATCTTAGTAAAGTCAAATATTTTTTGTAATGCCCTGGTAACATTATGAAACCTAATTACTAGTATGATTGCAAGAAAATACTATGTTCCCTGAGAAAAAAATATGTTTGGAAATCATTTGAATCTCCCTGCTTCTTAATTTCTGTTGTTTCTTTACTAGTTTCAACAGCTTCATTTGTTTCTTTTTACCCACACCTTGTCTGTTTTACTCACTCTCCCCCCCTCCCATTACTAATAAATCATGCCTTTTTAGAATTATATTTTACCTCCCTCATTCATCTTCTCCACCTTGCTCGAAGTTTCCAGGGTTTCTTTTTTTGCTGAGGTTCAATATAATAGGCTAAACCAGGCAGGCTTCCTTTGCCTTATAGCACCATAAAATTGCAAGTAGTGAAAAAATGCATTTATTGCAGTGTGACAGTTCAGAAGTTCTAGCAGAAATAAGTAACTTTTTTGTTTGGTTTTCATTAAAGAAAATTAATTACATGTTAAATCTGTCACTTCAGCCTTTTTAAAACACCTTGATTATCCTTAAATGATTGCCTAATTGAAATAAGTTTGGTTTTTTAGGGTTTTTTTTAGAACCTAGTTTTCCTCTTTATTTTGTATTACATTTCTCCTTTCCCATCTCTTTCTATCACCCAAAATATGGTGGAGATGGCTGGATCCCAAAAAGCTCTGCCTGTGCCATGCTGCTGTGCACATAAAGTCAGTGATCTGCTGTTAGAAGCAGCCAAAGAGCCCAAGGTGTCTGGGAGGCAGCCTTTAAACCCTGAGAAGTTTTAAAACTTAATTTCATAGAGTTATAGTTGAAATTTCTATAGCAGGCGTGGAAGTTACTGAGAGTCCCAGCTCCTGAATCTGAATGTTAAAACGATGCACTAAGAATGCTTATGRGCTAAGAGCTGAAATGGACCATCAGACCATAAAATAAAAGCTCAAATGAAAGTTTAAATTCTGTCAAGATAATCCCTAAGGTCAAAGGAATTCCACACGAAGGACAGTGGTAGTCCATTCAACAGATACAAGCTCTCATTGAATGATCAACTAGATCATATGCCTCCTAATCTGATAATCTAATTAGGTGAGCTAATGCACTTTTCAAATACTTCAGGATTCTMCTGTGATCCATCACCACCTCTAAAGAAGAAACAAGAGCCTAATAGACTTCCACTCACCAGAAACCTTTRTGAATTTGTGCTCTGTGCACTATTAGAGAAGTACAGGAATAAAGAGACATGAATTCTGCRGATACAATAGGTAAGAAATTAAAATTTTATTTTCTTGCAAAAACACTGGTTTAGRTAAGCATCACCAGTTTCAGTCTCCAAACCCAGATGTCTCAGTCTGTTTCAAAACTGACCTGTAAGCCTTCAGACTTACARACACTCTAGATAGATGAAAAACCCAAAAAAAACTCCTTCAGCCATATTGAGTTTGTTTTGTTTACAAAATTGCAACAATATAAAGCTCTACTCTCAGCAGAACTTGGACCAAACAACCTTYAGAGGCCCTTTCCAACCTGAATTATTCCACAGTTCTAAAACAGCTTTTTTCTCCCCTTTTTTATTTTTTTGGTGAAAATAGAAAACTACTCAACTTGCTGATTTTGACTTCATCCCATGAGATGAAGTCTCTAAGCATAATCTATGAAAGCATAAGCTTGAAAWCTCTTTGGTGAGATTTCCATCTCAACGACAATAAAACTGCGTGGCAAGGGCAGAAAGAGATGTTGCTGAAGTTTGCTTTAAAAATAAACTTCAATTATAGATGAGCTCTTAGTCTGAGGGCACTCAATTTKACAATAAACAAGTGGCAATTCTTTTGACATCTAAATGCCAAGCATCCTATTTCCAGCAGTTTGAAGCACTTACATGCAAAGTTTTCATTCCCCTTGCTTCCAAGCTTGCAGTCCCATGTGGATTTCTAGTGCAAAATTAACTGTGACTGGCACAAAGCATATTCCTGCAGGCAAGGAGACTGSAAGAGGCATACATATTTTGCCTTGGCAGAAGCTTGTACTAGTTGGTAACTTCAGTTACCTTCAAAAATGGTCTTTTGCAGAATGYATTGGTTTATGCTGGAAAGCAGACCCTTGAGTTTTAAATAAATCAGTGTGCCATGTTTTAATTATTCTCCTGCCTCTTTTGTCTAGCTGCATCAAATGCTGTGTATTTTCCAGCATTATTCTTTCTAATCAAATTCATACTTCAAAGAAACACATATATTTTACAGTAGCTTTTCTTGTTTGTATCGTTATAAACTAAATCAACTGCTTCACTTTACATACAGAGCAAAAAGTTTATGGCCTTATTAAAACTCCAGTAGAAGCCTACTCAATTTGTTGTTGAGCAAAGAAAAACACCACATCTTAAAGAGAGAAGTGTTTTATGGTTTGGGGGGATTTCCCCCCAGATTTCAATCCAATATTCCCATCATCATGTTTATAATAATTTAAATAGTAAAGGCTAAAGGACATGAAGATAAGTAACAATTGAATGCTACCATWATCCTTCACTTGCTGAGTTCCCTAATATTCAAAGATATTACGGTCCCTGTGTATAGACACACACAGCTGCTTTCCCTACTATATCAGACCTCTTGTAAAATAACCTCCTGATAATTCACTTCATAGCCTTTTTTTCCTTAGTTTCCACTTCATTCTTCTTGAATCAATGTCCTCAGAAAGGCACCTGATCTATTGCAAAAATGTATTTCCCACAACCAGAATTGGCACAGGTCCTTSCTCTGCTCTAGGCTTGTGGGACAGCAAATTTCTGCATCAGAAGAAAGGAAGAAAAGAAGCTGAATTCATAACTCTATTTGTCTCTGCTGGCTCTACTACTTCTGCCTTTCTATCATAACTAGAAAGACACATTGAGCATTGGCACTCCTTAATGCATGGAAAAGTCCATGGAACAAAAATACATATAACAAACAAAAGAAGAATTAGAAACACACAGGCCTGAAGATGATTGAATCTATCAGAGAATTTTTAGTATCAAGTAAACGTGAAAGGTGCTCCCTCTGCCTGAAAAATGAAACTTACTGTGACACTCCCAGAGAGATGCTTTCTCTACAGCTGTCCTTTGAAGCAGTGAAGCCCATGAGCAAGCTCGCGAACCTTCAGCACGCTCCTTGGCTAGACTATCTACCCAGCCTTTGACTGTCCACACTGTCATAGACAGAAAACCCCAACTGTGTCCCTTTTGGTAAACCCACCACAGTGTCAGCCTGACATTTCAACATATAATGCTGAGAACTGTCTAGGAAGGTTGTGGCACATGGGATGCCAGATGTAGCCAGTGCAAGGAAATTGTCCCAAACCTGCAGACTTGCCTGTYTGCGTCTGAGTATGAGCCTGCATCAAAGTACCAACAGCAAAGAATCATTTGGGCTTAAGGGTGGTTTCAGGCGACCTAGCTGAATCTTAAAATGGAAATCTAACTAATGAAAATGAGGTGTGCACTTTGTACAAAATTGTGTTACCCCTGTATCTAGTACAAATAAACCATCTGTTATTTATATATTATTTATAATACCATGTGCTGCTGGTGAGCCTGTTTTAAGCAACATCTTAGAGAGCTGGAACTGACTAAAGTAAC
The DNA here is from genome assembly GCA_902810485.1 of Alauda arvensis. Taxonomy (NCBI): domain Eukaryota; kingdom Metazoa; phylum Chordata; class Aves; order Passeriformes; family Alaudidae; genus Alauda; species Alauda arvensis. Next base: position 147,922 of record CADDXX010000533.1, read on the forward strand.
CCCAGCAAAAGGTAACTGTCTGAGAAGGACACTCTTTAAAGAGTTTCAAAGCTCTCAGTTTGTGAATGATCATGCCTAGGAATATTGGAATTTGTCTCTATTGAAGGTGTTACTCRTTATTATCATCTTAGAAAAGTTCTATTTCCTGCAATTCGGCTATCTTTATGTGTAGTGCTCAGCATATCGGTACCCTGTAACAAATATGCAAAAGTTACTAGGCTTTTCATATGTATGGGTTCACTGCCTCTAAAAATATGAAAAGCTATTGTRCATAACATTATTCCTAAATGATAGTGTCACATAAACTAAAAGCTGAAATAGACARCATGACTGTATATATAAAACACAAGGTAAAATTATTTACTACAGTAAAACAASACAAAATGAACCCTTAAAATAACATTGCCTCACTTTATTAAAAAAAATGCATTCTTACAAAAGACATCCTGACAACTTCAATATTACCTAGTATCTTCATGTCCAGACTGCAAATAAATGTAGATTCATTTGAAAGGGTTTCCTTCAAGTAAGTTGAGAGATTTCTACACTGAAAACAATGACCTGATGAATTATATGTCATCTACGTTACTGCCTCTACATACTATTAAAATATTCATTTCTCATYTGCTCTAACCATTCTTATGTTAGAAAATCAACAATYACAGCTGTTTTTTKGACAGTATTTCCTATGCCAAATTTWTCTCCCATGCTGTAGAGAATGAGAGCATTTTCTGAAGTACAAACATCTCTGACAGCTCAGCTCGCCTTCACTCCATCCCAGAACAAAGAACTTTTTTTTACAAGACCTGAACCTGACAGACAATCCAAGAAATTACAAAAATTTGGTGTGTTCACAACAACAAATAAATCTGTTCCCATAGGTTCTGTAGACTRCTCAGGTAAGGACTCAATATTTCCCAGCATCAAGGACAAAACTATTGACATCTGCTTGACCCATAACTCCCCCTCAGTACTCCTGCTTATGGCTCCAGCCCAAAGCTATCCAAGCTGCATGAATTGTTTTCACTGCTTCTGAACACTCAYATCTCTCTAAGAGGCCTAGAGTTCACAAAGTGCCAGATCATTCAACATTCACCATTTTCGACCCCTGCATTGGTTAAGTCATAACATCAAAACATCGACATTTAGCCTAAAACTGATGACAGTCCCTTACCTACAACATAAAAGATTAAGGTTTCAAGTTCAGCACTGTTGATGAGTCCTTGAATTTCTGAATTAAGCCTGAAATTTCTTGGCCTCCATTTAAAATGGAGTTGCTTCTAAATGTGCTCCTTAGAGGAGGAACAGCTAAGCTACACTGGTGTATGCACACACACTGCTGTGCAAAACAAAGCTGTAATATTAGCAAAAATATATTCTGAGAGCAGCAAAGATACCAGGAAAATTCTTGTACCTAAATCAAAGATATCTAAGAAAACATTATCATAAATAATTTTACTTGATGTGTAAATCAATTCTCTCTGCTTAAATCAAGACATTTTATTTTGGCACAACAGAGAGACTTTGCAAAAGTAACTGAAGTGATTTGTCATGGTGGGTTTTTTCCACCCTATCAGTCTTGTCCAGGAAAAGACATTGAGTGCCATGAATGCCATCATTCAATCTCCAATATTGTATTTCACTTTCCTTCCTACTGGAGTTTGAAATGAGCATAGGATGTCAGGCACTTAGCACTGCATTGCAAAGATGTGAGGTCTTTAGACAGACTATTACAAGTTCTTATCAGCACCACCATATGCTACAAGACAGCATGCACATAAATCTGCCAGCACACATAATTCTCATTTTCCRATTAAAGAATACCTTATAAAGAAAACCACACACACTCCTTTCCTCCAGCATTATGACCCTGTTTATGGGTATACAAAATGCAATTAATCTGYCAGAGAAAATAGCAAACCAATGTATTTGAAACTGGGAGGACTTGACTTGTCCATCATGAACTATTTCAAATCAATTTTCTGTATGTAATTTCATTGCCAGTCTTGTAAAAATACTTCCATCTAAACATATTAATATTCAGGGAAAGGATATTAAGTAATATCTAATTTTTTTCAAATTTGGGTGATTCCTTTTATGTGATTATGGAAGAAAAATCTTTCTTCATGTTTAGTAATRATTTTATCATCAGTCCTATAAGGAATATACAAACCAAAAAAAAAAGAGATCCTGTGAACAGTGTGTGACAAAAAAACCCTGTACATTTCCCAAATAGCATATGAGTTATTTCTSACAGGAAAACAAAAACAAGAATCACAAAAACCAAACAAAACACCAGGAAAATAAAACTAGAACCAAAACAAAAACAAACCAAAAACCAACCAACAAACAAAAGACCTAACAAAACAAAAAAAAAAACCCAGTCTTTTTATTCATCATTTAAAAAATTACTTTGTTTTTTTTCTTTCAGCTGGGTAGGCATATAGCCTGAGAGGGGTAAACTCCACTGACATGTATGATCAGAACTTTCCATAAGAAAAGATTTTTACAGTCATTGTGGGTTGATGGTCTGAAAATATCAAGAAAAGGAAATATCTTGTCATGTGTAAAAAGATGATCTTAAAAACAAGGTGAAAGAGTAACACTGGGCTCCCCAAGACTCTAAGCAGCTCACGGGTCATCAATGAAACATACACTTCAGAGGTGTGCAAAAACTGCTGCTTGAGTAAGGAGCAAAGCCTCAAAACAAAGAACAATATCTCACCTACATAAAATACACTATGTATAGTAAATTAAGATGTATCATAGAATTGCAGACCAATGAAAAAACACAAGATGTAAATAATTTTAGAAAACATTAAACTACCTCAAGCAGACATTAGAATGACAAGAAAAAAAGAAAATATATATATATATACTCCTTCAAAGAGAAGGGGAAAAAATCACCAGCTTCAAACTCCTCCCTTTCTTGAATTCTGGATCCTGACAACTTGCTCCAACCTTAACGCGACTCATTTAGGATCACAGAGGCAACAAAAGGATGACCACAAAGCTTGATACAACCATTTAAAACATATTAATAATAGTTACAACATATATCTATTTGATGTATATTTATTTTACACRTATCTATTAATCTCTATTTGATATTAATTTGGACASTAACTGTTAGACTAATTTCAACTGAACTAATCGTAATATCTTCATTTCATCTTAGTAAAATCTGTTAGGATTTTAAGGCAATGAACAATACATTTTCTTGCTTTAATACAGMTAGCATAGTGGTTTTCCAGTCATTAATTAGTCCCTAGTCATACAATGATGCTCTGCAGAATAATTTTCTAAATTAACTTGGATAATTAAAGTGACAAGATGATAAATCCAAGCTATGTTGACAAATACATATATTTATMTTTTCAATACATGTGTGTATTTTGCCTGGAAAAACATTTACACATTCGAGAGGACACAGCCCCTGACCTCATAGGTACAAATTCCAACAAGAATATGAACAAGAATAATTAAGTGTTAGTGAAGCAATTAAAAAAAAAAAGGAATCTATTATTTGAACAAGATTAAAGAGAGGCAGCATGACAAAGATGTTTTGAAGTGACAAGACACCTTTTAAAGGAATACTGTGTTAGACCAAAAAAAAATTAAAGTATTGTGCAAATCATGTTTGCATGCACGATGCTTGCCAGAAGTTCATTTAACCTTATTTCCTTTCCTCAGTCCTGGAATAAAATGTGCAGCACATAAGGGCAAATGAATATATTTGAACCTTCTGCTACAGTTTTCTCAAATGTCACCTTTTGCACTCCCTGTATTGAAATCTTTTCTGCCTTTAATAACTTTAACCTTACATGATCTTTGAGGACCTGATTTATCTTTTCTAAGCTACTAATGATAAAGATGGGAGTCATAGTGGCTGGTTACAGGGAAAAAACCAGCAAGCTCCAGACCAGGATTTACAGAGAGATGTTTTTGTTGTCCCAGGAATTTAACCTAAAGTATTTGCACTACAGTCTAGGCTGAAAGAGCAACAGATGATGTCACCTACAGAATATTATCACTGTTGTAAGTGGTGTAAAAGCAACGTGCCTGCACATTTCTATACCAGATGTAGTACAATAAGTTACTTCCAAGGTCRTCTTCTCTTAATTGCTCATTGATTTCTCACCATTCTTTACAATGAGAATCCCTGGGTTTAATTGGAATCAATGGTGACAAATGGTGTATGGCCCCAAACCCTTACTGTTGACTTAATTGGAGAGATGTACACTTACCGTTTTAGTTGAAAGTATTAAACACTACCTCACCTGTTCTGTTATTGTGCTCTACAGTAACACTCAGTCCTTTACCATTTTGTTCAATATTTTGTTTGAACTGCATAATTTCAAAATATTTTGTTTATTTGCTCTCTAACACAAAACTGTTYTTCTCATGTCTTTTAGAACACTTTGGCACCCTTCTGCCTGAGAAGGTTGTTATCCTGTGTTCCACATGCACTTTTCAATCTCAAATTCAAAGCAAAGTAGTGGCTATTTTCAGTGTTCAGCAAAAGCAACAGAYCTCATCTAAACCAGTGGAAATAGGCTTCCATCATGCATGTCCATATTACCTTCTGGCTTAGGAAAAGTTAATATAAAATGTGTTGCAGTTTAAGCTGCAAGAGATCCAATTATGASGAAAAAGCAGATTAGCAGACTAGGTATGTCTATATACATCACTAAGGCAAATACATTTTTAGACAGGTGTGCAGTGAAGCAATTCTAATTATATACCYGCAACATTTTTATCACACTTAATTTAACACATGACGTAACCTATTCCAGAGGAATACAATTATAAATTTTTTTCTGCCGTGCTACTACTAGGAAATAAGAAGAATTTCTRCAGTGCATCTATTCAAGATTTTKGGCTTATTTTACACTCATCKAGGAAAAGTAGAAGACAAATCTTGRAAGGATCATTGGAGYGAAGCAATATAATACCAGTTAAAATCAGCAGGCTCTCAAATCATGTCAGAACTTTTAAATCTAGCTTTTTAAAATATAATAAATGATAGATTTATGAGTTTAAGCTATATCCAATATCTGATCCTTGSAAAATTATGCCATATGAAATAAACTTCTTAAATACAAAACCGAGAGCTCACATACAGCTGTACTTCAGCTTAATAAATAATGACTTTGAAAGACCCTTCTCAGCTTTAGTCCACTTACATTAATTACTCCGAGATTTTCTATTTAGCCACTTTAACTCAGTCGATATAACATTTTGGCTGTTATACTTTATTGCTTTAAATTATTCARGAAAGGAAGTACAAGGGCAGAAAGATAAGGTCTTTTTGTTCTTGCTATAAGTAACATAGTATATTGTCTTATCCTCTGCCTTTCTTTCTTCCCCTCCAATTTTCATTTTGAGGCTCTTTAATTGATCACAGTCTAAATTCAATATTCAGTCTTTTTTTTCTGAAGTCCTATAAACCAAATAATTAGAGAAATTAGAGTGATACTCTTCTGGATAGAAGACTGACAAAGTAATGCAGAACACATTAGGATATGCTGGAATTTGCAATCTAGTTTTGGTCACCTGCATTAGTCAAAATGAGATTTGGATCTTTACAATGTAGTACCTYACAGCTAAGAAAGTTGCAGGTATTTAATATTGTTAAACACAGCAAAATATATAATAAAAACCCAACAGCTATTTCTAAAATGTCATTATCATTTTTATAGTACCATAAGTTTAAATTGGTAGAAAATTTAGGATTCCTGATTTAGATGCAGTGTAAATACAGAGACTTTTCTTCTCCACTGACAAAACTTTAAAATTACTAATGCAAGTGCTTAAGCCCCTGAATTGCCCTTTCAGGGTACTTTTTTTGAATGTGTCTGTATTATGGTTCCTACAAGGGGAAGGCAGCGTGTATCAATACCAGTCACACAAAAAGGAAAGACTTGATCATTACTTTACATGCTCTGATAATGAAGATCAAAAGGTCTTTACAAACCTCATAACAGAGTTCCCAAATCGAGCCAAGCTTAGCACTAGGCTGAAGAGCTGTGGCAGAAATAAAACTTCTGTGTTTAGATTATCCATTTGATTGAATAAAGCTTATTCCCATTTCATCCTGGGAAAATGCCATCTGATCTTCAGTGTATCTTCTGGAACACATGGGATACTTAGAATCTCTAAAATTAATTAAAAAGAAAGTTAGGGAATGTAAAGACAGAGTAAAATGGAGTAAAACGTACCCTCTGTTTCACTTCACCCACTTAAAAGGAAAAATATCCTGTTTCTTACCTTGTCATTTTCATATGACCCCAGGCAGTTGCCTCTGTTCTATGTTGAGACAAGTTATTCAACTGAGTAATTGTCTGTGATTTATAAATAGGCACAACTCCTGCACAAAATTTAGAACACCCAGACTCTTTAAGTCATAGTGCCCTAACAAATGAGGCAACTAAAGTATAAGTTTCTTGGTACAGGATGTTAAAATTATCATCTAAAACTTGCTAATTAAGACTTGTACTATAATGAAATTAAGTAKTTTTGGAAGAATTTTTGGACAGAGATCATTACCTTAATTATTGACGTAATTTCTAATGAGGGAATTCTACCATTCTGAGTAATTTTCAGTTACAAATTACATATAAATGTTAAACCTTATAACTTGGTATTTTGAATTCTATGGCATACAACAAGACATTTTAACACAGTTATTCAATGGAGCACGGGGCTAARAGCCTGAAAACTTGGCTTATCACCTCATAGTAGAAAGGTCTATACAGTGTAACAGGACTTTGTGGAAGTTTTTTTAAACTTTTTATACTTTATGAAACTCAACTGTATTTGCTGTAGTCTTTGAATGTTAAGCTCTGTGGGGTGTCTTCATTATCTTGAAARATATAGAGAAGGTTAAAAAAGTCCTTGGTGCACAGGGGAAGATGAGGATTCTGATGGACAGTCTTGAAGCAATTTTTCTTTTTTTTTATAAAGACTGCTGCTGTGGCAGGAAGGCACAACACCAAGGTAGATCACTGATCAAATTCACATAGCCTAAATTGCACAAGAACACAAAACCCTAAGTATTATTCTCCAGTTTAGGGGTCTTTACATGTAAACATATCCAATGCTTAAGCTTTCCCTTCATCACCCAGTGAAAAAGAAAGAACATGTGTAATAAATAAACACCCATACTGAATCATACATTCCTACTGAAACCATGGCTGTCTTGCTGGCAGAATCATTAATGGAATTGGGAACAAAAGTGTACATACTTTCTTAAAAAGAAGAGAGAAATGACAGCTACATGGCAGTGACATGTAAGAATGTGAATATCTTGTCCTAGAAGCTGTTCCATGGATTGGGCCAAACATTTACAGTACCACAAAATTATCATATCCTTTTCATACTTGAGCAACTCCCTAAAAATGGGCTGGATGTACCCTCTGACAGCCTGATTTTTTGCAAATCAATCAGGTTTGATGCCATTTCCACTTCTGCTAGCAACAAATCGAATCTGTAAAAAATTGTTTCATTTTTCCAACAGTGAGGTCACAGCTTGAGTGCTGTCTCCAGTTCTGGGCTCCTCATGACAAGAAAGATTTAGAGGGTCTGCAGAGTATCCAGAGAAGGGCAACAAAGCTGGTGAAGGGTCTGGAGCACAAGTCCTGTGAGGAGCAGATGAGTGAGCTGGGGTTGTTCAGTCTAGAAAAAGGYGGCTGAGGGGTGACCTTATTGTTTTGTATTACTACTGGGAAGCAGGTTGTAGCCAGGTGGGAATCAGCCTCTTCTCCCAGGCAACAAGAGGAAAGCTTTGCCAGGAGAGGTTCAGGTTGGACATGGGGAAGAATTTCTTCACTGAAATGGATGACAGCCATTGGGATGGGCTGCCCAGGGAAGCGGTGGAGTGTTCCCTGGAGAGTTCAAGAAACAGCTGGATGTGGCACTTAGTGCTGTGGTTTAGTTGATGTGATGTGTTTGGTTGAAGGCTGGACTTGATGATCTTCCAAACTTTTTGATTCTATGACCACTATCACCAATCTTAGGTATCAGCACCACTGAATACTCATTATTCCCAGRGGAGAAGTTAAGTTCTAAACTAAATCCAATACATCAACTTGCACAGCACCGAAAACACACAGGTTATTTCCAAAGCACAGTAAACATCTGTGATACAGAAGTAACTCATATTTATGGCAGCTGCCACTCATGTACCATTGTTTATAAAGTGCTATTTTTCCAATTTCTASTTACTAGTGTTCATATATTTGAAGAACAACACTTTAGACATTTAAACCTGGGACAAAGCTTCTAATTTGAAATAAAGAACTGGTAATCTACGTGCCATTGACTTAAACAACAAGGAATAAAAACTTGTTATGAACATGGGAGAATTATGACTAAAACCTCAACTTCCTGGTATGCTACATATAATTTTCAAAAGGCAGAATGCAGAAAGAAAAAATAATATTCGAAGAGACAAGAAAGCATATAGTAGTAAGACTAATTAAATCACATTTAACAGATATAAAAAACTTTTTCAAATCTGGAAGAATAATTTCCTATCTCACTTCCTCTCATTTTCCAAACCCTTCAGGCAGTTCCACTGACAAGAAATATGGTCCATATGTAYGTTCTGATACCACATTTATAGAATATCAGGAATAGCAGCTTCAAAGTTATTATATSTCTAAATTACTTTCTGTTAATACAAATTTGAATAATCTATAAAGGCAGTATGATTATATACATATATAATTAGAAAAAAAAAACCAGGTCACAGTCAGAAATTCTTCATTTTAACAAGAAACATAGCTTCAGGCTAATAATTTTTTCTAGCATTACAAACCAAAAAAAGGCAAGTCTGGCTAATTGTTCTCCATAATAAGCTGGCTATTACAAAATAAACTTAGTGATTCTAATGGAATTTGGTTAAGGTCAGAAAACCTGAGGCTGACTAGTCAGGCTTGACTTTCCCTGCTAAAAAAGTGAATTAAATCAACTCATTGATKATATTTAGGAAGAAAGGATCTAAAATACTTTAAATTAAAATATTGTTTTGCATCTCTGTAAGACCCTTTGCATAAACAAGACAGCATGGTGAACTCAAGCTACTTTTGGTGTAATTTGGGATCCAGCCAGGCCTCTGAGGCAAGTCATTCACCTAATTGAGTAATTTCAATGTGCAGCCCCCTAGGAACCATTCTGTCTGAGACTTTAGATTTGACCTATCTCATCTGAAAAGCACTTTGCCTCCAAAACATATGGACATCACGGAGGCTTCCAAGATGTTGAAGACATCTCTGCGATGTCTTGAGGGACCTGAAAGACCTTGCTCCTCCCACAAATTCCCCATGGATCTCCCTTCCCATGTAGTTCTGAAAATAACAAGAGAATATGGTCCACAGCCCAGAAATGCTCAAAGAGAAAATTAATACATCTCCATTATTTTTAGAAATTTATCTTACTCACAGTGAAATGGATAATATATAAGAACTATGAAACTTCCTGGTTTTGAATTTGGCTTTGACTTTCACCCTTTGGTGTATGTTGTACCTGTGCCTTTGCAGGATAATTTGGTTGTAACCAAACTATATCTTCCTGTAAAAATAATTGTTTTTTTTAAATGCGTAAAATTATTGATTATTATGCAGCTACTATTTTATTAATTTATTTGAATTAATTTTTAATTATAATTTTTAATTTTAATTCATATTTTTAAAGGAAAAAATTAGAATAATTGGAAAGAAGCTCCTAATTGCAGTGGTCTAAACACTGGTATTTAGAAAGTAAAGTTATCACACAACATAATCACAGCAGTATTTTGTACATAATTCAAGAGTTTTCCTAGTTTAGGAGCTAAAATAAAAAGTATTGAATGGAAACRTAATTTCCAGTTTCCCTTTTGGGATCTCTGTGTTCAATTATTGATAATCAAAATAGTGATTCAATCATTTTCAAAACTAATTATTTCTAAATTATCCATTAGCTGTTCCAACTTTTTTAATTAAAGTAAACAGCAAGCAGCTGTTCTTCCACAGTCACTACCTGCTTGTTGTAACTGAAGCCCTTTCATTTTCTATCTTTATGGAAATTAAAATACTCTTTTGCTAATTCTCTCCAATTATTTTTACCCTCTAGTATATAGAATTCCATTAAGTTTCAAGCATCTTTGAAGGCAAACAAAGGTCTACACAGACCGAGGGTGTGCATATATTTAACAAAAAAAAAATAGAAGTTTATAAATCTGAAATTATGTGGACAGAACCAGAATACTTATTATGGAGAGTTCATCAAATTGAAAATTTAAAATGTCAACACATCCCTTACGTTAAAGAAAAAAAAGCAGACAGGCCTATAAAATAAACCTCATCTATTGCCCAGCTTCATAGACAAGTTCTTATTTCTTCAGAGAATTCACCATGACTATAGARTGAAGGGAGAGAAAGAAATGTCTTATGATCCTTAGAGGTTTCAAGAAGCTCCCATGGAGAAAGGTATGATATATTTTTTTATAATGTTGTGAATTTTAATGAGAAAATTTAAAGCATTGAAGCAATATTTCACTGAGATAAAAGTGGTGCTAAATTCTACCCCTTCGTAAACACCAGATGAGAATCTTTTTCTTGTTTATAATCACCTCCTTCTATTTTGAAAGAATAGGCATGTACTTTTTWAAAAAATTATTTCAGAAATTACTCTTGTTCTTTAAGACTTCTTGGCTCTTTTTCTTTCCTTAGCATTGTAAGCATTGTCTGTTTTCCTTAGCACAGTTCTATCCAGAGCTTTTTCTGAATGTTTTGGGGGGGAGGGAGGGGATGGGTGGGACAGGGCAGGGAAGGGCAGGTTTTTTTGTTTGGTTTGGGGCTTTTTGAGTGTGGGCACAGATTGGGGACTGCCAAGGCAGGAGATATGGAGACAGGCAGAATAAACAGAGAGAGTCCAAAACAATTCCACTGAAAGTTTGGATGTATATCCCTTTCTCAGTTCTTAGGCAAAGATATGCTGTCAGATGTTCATGCTGTGTTCATTTAAAATATTGCAGACATGATTTCAACAGTAGTGACTATTATTTCTTAAAATTTCAGAGAAGGTGGAAAAAATGCCCTGCTGCCTAAAAGTAGAATTTTCTGCTGATGTTAGAATGAATCTTTATTCATAGAGAATATAGAATTCAAAAATAAAACCTCTACATAATAAATTACTTCAGGAAATAAATATGTTATACAGATATCACATACATAGCATTGAACTTCTTTTTCCTCCCTATCCTATCACCAAGGATTTCTCAGTCTATTTCATCCCCAAGATTCACATTTCTATACTGTAAAGCTTTGAGTGCTGGGAGAAGCAGGAATACTCCACTCTGAATAAGAAATGCAGGGTTACTTTATGCATCTAAGGAAATATGAATTATTTCCTCTGCCACCCTCCTTCTCTCCCCATCAAGTTTCAATCACCAAACTGCCCTGCACTTTCCCTTTTCTGCATCCATGCTGTCCTATTGACAGTCAAAAACATCTAAACAATAAACAAATGCCTAGCATATGCAATCACAGCTATATCACACATTCAAAGTTGGTTTGATTCTGGGTTTGTACTTGCACACTGTTAGATAGGCCTGAGTACTCTGTGGAATCCTGCATCTCAGGCYACCATGCCAAACTGATATGTGAGCTGAATATTTTTGAGAAGCAAGTTTAAAAAGCTCTTTTGAAGCTGTTGACTGCTGTTTCCTAAAACCAGGAGAATGGAGAACAACCCCTGTTAGCTGGGGTCAAACTAAGGTGAGGAAAAACAAGAGTTTTTACCAGCTGATATTGACACCACTGCTGCAGATCTGGCTGTCATTTCTGCTTCTCCCAAGAGYAGGCACACACAAGATTTTTGGGGGAAAGTGCTGTTATTTCCCATCTCTCYACCAAAATCAAAGCGCAGAGGCAGTGGCATTTATCACTCACCCCTGCTCCTGGGGGGAGAACCCTTTCAGGGACAATACCTTCAAAAAGTCTGAATCTACATCAATACTCAAGTGTTCTASTTACAGTTGAAGCACACAACCCATTAATGCATGTGAGATTTCCTAAATTCTGACTTTGCTGGCAGGTAAAGAAGGTGAAGGGGTTGTGATGCTGGCAATGACTCCTGTCAGGACTTCATTAAATTTATATAGCATATTTCTTTCTCTTTTGCAGGTCAAGAGGAGGAAAAAAAAAATCAATGTTTCTCTGCTTGCACTACAATGACACCATACAACATAGATGGATAGTGGAAAGTGCCATCAAATTCTCCCCTGTCACAAAGGCTCAAGGAGTAACGTGAAGAGCAAAATACAGAACACCCTTAATGCACCTAAATATATTCCCATGTGGAAAGAGCAAGCATTAAAAGCTTGTCCACTGAATAGGACACTGATCAAGGAATAGAAGACTTTTGATTCCCTTTCTAGCTTCTCTGCTAATCCAGTCTGCACACGTAACCTTAATGCCTCATGACTCAGAATTCCCATATAGGCAATAAATGCAATAGCATTTTACAAATAACTTCTGTTGCACCAGATTGAAATCCAAATTTTTTACACCCATTTGTTTAAAACTAGGTTTTCTTCTAAGATTTAAAGTGAGCAGAATTTAGTAGGAAAAARATCACTTCTGGCTTTTACTRTGGTTTGCAGGAACAGAATGTCAGTCTCCCCCAAATACYGTGKGTCACTCAACCAGCAAAATGCAAAACTAGGAGGCAAAGTTTACCTATCCAAAGATGAWKATTTCATTTSAGCCCYTATGATCTTAAACAGAAAAACTATAGGGTTTTTCCCCCATTTTTTTTAATGTTAAATCAGTATTGCAAATTTGGATCAAGTGAAACCAATTAATCCTTTAACTTATATCATTGATGTGCAATAGCACATTATCATCTCTAGAAATTTTTCACTTAAGTCACAACATCTCTCCTAAATTTGCTACAAATGTAGTGAAACATCTGTTTTTATATATTGTTGAATAGAATGACTCAGTTTAACGTTTATTGGAAGCATGAGTTCAATTAAACACAAAAATCACATAAACAACAGTTTAACGCTCCAAATGAAATCTTTGAATTTTTTTTTTGACCAAATCCCTTGCAATGCATCTGTGAACACTTCATTGTTCTCATCTGCAACAGTAATATGCATTAAGTATGCTGTTTTGTCCTCTCCAAATATTTAAATTATAGCAAGTGCATTAGCAAGTGACATATTACCCTTTAAAAGCTTTATGGAATACCTTTGCTTTTAACATATACTCTTCCATATTTGTTAATGAAGCATAATCTGAGGTAAGTGCATGATGTCTACTGCAAAGCATGACAGCAATCATTTTCCAAGTATGATTATGGATCACTCATAATTTGTTCTAAAACCCATGCGCTGATTTCTAGTGCTTGAAAAAAGCACACAAGGATCACAAAAGACCTGCATTTTGCTACAAGAAGTATAGGAAGAGGTTTTAGCTCTTCTGATGAGGTCTGTCATCTAGCAGGCACCAGTTTCTAAATACTAATCACAGAAATAATAAATTAATTTATGCATATGCAGAAAAATACTAAGATATCCAAGGGGGGCTGGGGATGAGAAACAAAAAAAAAATCATAAGGGTTTCTAAATTGATTGCACATAGACATTTCAAWCCAACATTTCCAATAATTTATACTATTTATAAAAATCTGCACAAGCAAGCATATGACAAAAATGAGTTTGCTGATGTTGATACCTGTGCTGATAATGCAAGTCTAGTCATTAAGTGTTGAAAGAATATAATTTATGTTAAATCTTTAAGAACAGAGTGAAATACAGAGTAATGGCCTTGTGCATGAAAGCTCTGACTTAATGGACAAGAAACAAAAGTATCCATCTTACTGTTTTCTCAACTCAATTTTCCTTCTCACAGTCAAAGTCTCATTATTTAAATAAATTCATCTGGATGATGAAAGTGCTGGTTTTACTCCAGGCTGTTACTTTAGATACTTACCTGCTTAGTGACAGTGTACAGCACCTAGGAACATTAAGGCTATCAAGAAACTCCATTACCTGACCCAGGGACAGAAATGATGTCTTACACAGTGAGATGCCTAATGTTTCAATGTACTCTTACTGCAAAGGAAGATTAATAAACATCATTGTACAGAGAAKCTGTAGCTTCTGCCCTAAAGGATTTTATGTATAGATCAAATGTATAGGCTGAGTTGCCAGCAACTTCTGAAAGCAAGCACAGCAAAGGCCCTATGAATCTTTAATGCCCACATATTATTAGAATATAAATTAAAGTTATCTTTTAAAAGGACAAAATGTGACTCTCCCAGTTGAGACAGGTCAACAGGAAAACAAAATATTCCAAGCCTGTTTGAAAGTTTAGWGAGTTAGTACTTATCCTAGGAACTTTCAGTGGCTTTTAATATTGTATTAAACACTATCTATCCATTTGCTTTCCATGCCTTCATATTTCCCTTCCRAGCYRCTGAGACCTCTCTGTGTWTACTTCCTATTCAACATYCCTTCTCTSCAACACCCCAATTTCTCTCATTTCTTTTTGACCAACCTGGCTTTTGGAAGGTTCTTTCAGGTGAGTAGTGTCATTTTTTCTCAAGGAAGACACAGTCTACTTTCTGTCCATGAACTTGCAGGCAGTCTTTTCAGTGGGAGCCAATGTAATCTTTTCTGTATCATTCCATTTGGACATTCACTTTTTAAAATATGCACTACTTTCCTTAGCTGTAGATGGTATGAATTTTTTGGTTTATCTCAGTCTCCAGAATAATTGTAGTTTTTCATGAAGGACAGAAGGATTCAGCACTTACTTTAATACATAGATTTATCAACAAATACCACTGATTACAGAGATTTCAGTGAGCCTTTAAAGAAAAATGAAAATCTGTTTGACCTGATATGACATTTTCTCTTTGATAGATTCAGTAAAACAATTTTTTTTCTTTATCAAGCATATTCCATAAATTTTGGGGAAAGCCTGTTGAATATTTTTCCTTTTGTTTTTGWAAGAAACTAAAAAGCCACTTAGTCATTTAATAGCTAAAATGTTAAACAGTATCTGAAGCAATCTTCAATGCACAAGAAAAAAAGTTTATACAATTTTCAGATAGTGCTTTGTATYGTCAGAATATCTTCTAATCATGTAATGAAAAAATGTTGAATAATACATATCTCAATCTCAGATGGACTTATTGAATGTTATTAGTATTTGTGCAGTGTTCTGAGGATGTTAGAGGCTGTGTAAAGGACAACAATTACTATTATAGATGATAGCTGGAGCACAGGGACTTGTAAGACACAGGGGACAAATACTGCCTAATAGATAACCCTCCAAAGAAATATTTCAAAACAAGCATCAGCTTCTATCGCTTCCTAAGTGAAGTTCACTTCAAGGGACTAACTTCAGTTCTATAAGATAATGCCAGTAGATGTGCTACATTTTACCATTTTAACCAGCAATTAAAATTATTTTTTGTTTCTCAGTTTTATATAGTCCAAACCATTGCTCAGTAAAAATGTTCAATGAATGAAAAAGTCCAGGCTGCAGTGATCAAACCCAGTTTTCAAAGAGTTTAGAAGTCAATTTATTCAGATAGAAGCCTACATATGTCAGGAATTTATKTTATCATTTAGACATTTAAAGATATCATATAACAGCATTTTWAATTAATATTTATCATGCATCTCAAACATTTACTAGAAGGTGATAATGAATGGGATGACAGGGCCTTTATAAACAGAATACAGGTTAAACCAGGAGAGGAAAGGAGCTATACATTAAATCATATTAACTATATATCATCCACATCAACAAACACAGAAACCAAGCATACTGAAACCTGTGGCAATATAGATAAAGGAAAATATTTTGCCTAAACACCCATGATGGKAACAATGAGAACAATTTGCTGAGAAGTCAGAGACAATATCAATGAAAGATATGGCTGGCATACGAGGAGTCATAACAGTTATGTCCATTTGGAAGCGAATTTACATCTCCCATTTATGACTCCTTGAAAGGATTAATGAGGGAACACTGATACAGTTTTACATGTGGCCAGAGTGTAGTAAGCTACATGAAGATGTATCAAGGCTGAGGGTGTCCTGCACCTCACAGAAATGGCTTAAAAATAAATTGCGAGATGGCTCCTTGGGTATATTTTGTAAAGCAAAAGTTTTAATAAACTTATAAAATAATAAACAATATGGAACAAAATAGAACCCGAGCACAGGTACCTGAAAGCACTGCACCTTGCTACAATATCCCAAGAAGCCCCAAGAATCTCTGTGCTCTCCCKTATGTACAGGTGGGAATTTTAGCAAACTGCCCAATAGAGAATGGCCATAGTTCTGAAAGACTGTAAATAGATTGTACTGGTTTAAAAGTAAAACCATTGAAAGACTCTAAGTCAGAAATACAATAGGAAAACAATAAAATAAATGTAAAGTAAAAGGAAAAAAAAGAAAAAAACCTTGACAGAGTCAGACTACAACCTGACACCCTCTTCGTTAGAGTGGTGGTAGCAGTCCARATGAAGTGGGCTTGTTGAAGCAGTGATCCCATAGAAAGGTCTGACTCCTGTCCTCTGGGAAGCCAGTCCGTAAGGGCTTGTGCTGTCCCCAACTGCAGATTATATCCAGGTGGGAATACTTGGCTCCTCCCCCCTGGGCAGAGCCTCTCACAATGGGCTGATATCATTCTATGAGTCACACAATGGGTCCTTGATTGCCCATTAAGCAGAGACAGCTCCCGAGGGGAGTCACCTGTGAGTCATGGGCAGTGCATTGATGGGCCATTAACAGCAGATAGTCCTGAGGGAGGGGGCAGGGAAAACACTGTCCCACCTGGTTCTAACTACCCATGAAGATGGTAATAGAATACATACTTTGGGCACATCTTACATTGCAACCTAGGACAAGACCTATCAGTGTTCCTGTCCTGGCATTGAGCCAATGGCTGCCAGGAGAGCAGCAAAACTTCTAGGACTTTTTCCTTTAAAGTCTTATGGTAAAATTGAAATCCTTTTCCTTATGTGGAAAATATCTGTTTGGTTTAAAGCTGCATTGCTACAGAAYGCACCAGAAGAGAGATTTGTCTTCAGTTTGGCATAAGATTTGGTACAGAATGTGACACTTGAAGATCATAATAAACTCAAATTTCATATAATCTAATTAATTTAAAAGTTAAAGAAGTGCACTATTATAATATTTTAACTTTTGAAGTGTAACAAATTTAAATAATTTTAAACAATTGGTTTAAAGATAAAAATGTGGTTGGTATATAGACTGTTCAAAGGCATCARTTAGAAGCTAGTAATAAAAGAATATCAAAATATGAATACAGTCTTTGAAGAGTAAAAGGATAGATTATTAAAAGAGGATAGATTATTAAAAGAAAAGCTGATGAAAAGAATTGCCTATGATAATAGTTGACCGGGAATTGATGTATCAGAAAAAACATCTATGTAAATAAATTCATAACAAAACAAACAGAAAAAGTAATGGGAAAAAAAGCAAAATACCAAAACCAACTAGCTATTTATTGCTAAGGATAGTCTTACAAAAGGTCACGGATAGTCTTACAAAAAATCTGACTTGCCACTTAAGAGAGATCAGCAAGTCAAATWGCATGTTAGAAAGAAATAAAGAACAAAACACAAAACCAGTATCACACCATGGTGTAAACTCAGAATTAGTACCTATGACAAATACTATCTACGGTCCTGACCTCCACATCTCAGTAAAGTTATAATAAAAAATATTATAATAACATAGGTGGCAGGAAGGAACACCGAAACAAAAGAGCTTCTTTACAAGAATTGAATTGATAACAAGTCTCCTGCTGGAGGGAAGACTCCTGGTGAGAGATATGATAAATTATTATAAAATCATGAATCCTATAAAACTGAAATACCTGCTTTCCATTTTCTCACAGTGCAAGACAAAAAAAAAACAAAACAAAAAACAAAACAACAAACTGTAAATTATCAGACAACAGGTTGGAGGTTCTTAAAATAAAAATTAAAGAATTTTCTTCTAACACATGCAACATGCAGTTGAAGTGTAGAACCACACTACTACACAAACTTACATTAGCCAATGGTATTAAAGAAAARGTAGAAAACAATTCAAAAGTGAAATTGACAAATCCATTGTGAAAAGCCCATGAAGACAGTCTCTGTACACATCTGACTGCTGGAAGCAACCTGGATGTTCTAGGTTTGATCTAGATAGGTTTGATCAGTTCAGGTACTTCGTGGCACCGGGGAAAAAAAGACATTGTGGGCTGAAAAAGACTTTTTGTCCATCCTAGTGCTGAAAAGAGTGAAGAATATYGAACTATTTCACAGACCTGATCCTTGAGGAGATGACATCTCAAACTCTTCCGAAGTTCTGGAGAGAAGACGGATGCCACTAGTTTRCTGCTCCTCCAGATGCATCATATGTGTTGTTTACAAAATTCACAACACATGATGTGAAAAATATAATTTTCCCCAGCAGTTAAAATAATTGCAAAACTTGGCAGCAATACAAGCTTTTTTTTCTGAACTAAATTAGTACAAAATTTTCTTCTTCTACTAAATTAGTACAAAACACCATGCGCACTAAACAGTAGCACAGCTGCAATACTAACAGGGCAAAACCTGGCAAACAATTTTTCACTGTAAGAAAAGTGAATCAAATAGCACAAATGGTGTCCCCAGGTTAATGAAACACTGGAGGATTATTGTTATAGTATTAAAYAGCATAGCATCCTATGCAAAACAGGAAGAGTCAACTTCTTATTTCATACAATAATCATCGATTCAAAAAGAACAAAAAATCAAGTTATAGAATACCTTATTTGGGTCTACTTTATATCTCAATCCATGTGAGACTATAGGAAACAATAAGGTCTTTCTTAAGTCAATGGTTTAGAAAATCATTATGAAACCCTGCTATAAAATAGATTTTCTGTTCGTGGGTATTGAAGCTTCTCAGGAGACTATGGCTTTCTTAAAGTATTTGATTTTACTGAAGTCTTATGAAATACCATATAAAATAACAGTAATTGTAGATTTGGATGATACTTAGCAAACTGCAGTTACAATTTCAACAGTCCTATTCAGATTTATCTTGCAGGAAATTAAAGACAATGTGATACTGTAATTTCCACCTTTCAAGCTGTCAGAGAAAATACTATGTTAGAGAAATAAATCTAAATACTACATAGAGAAAAATGCGTATTCCTCGCTTATGTGATCTATTTGTTCCCTTTATTATTACACCACTATAATTATTCCATTAGCCCCTTTATTATCCAGTTTTCTACCCTATCATGGGTTTACAAATGTTTAGAGAAACTTGCAAAGCATTAGGCTTCTATTCATTAGGACAGCCAGTTGTGACAAAATCAATGCAAAAAATACTGGAAGGCTGTTATAASTATTTATTAATTAAAGATATGTTTCTCTGAAGATAATTAAGAGAGAAAAGTTCAGTTCTCATTTTTCTCTGCTCCTGCTAGAATACTCTTTTTCTTTTTCTGTATTATCTTGCRTTAGAAATACTAACTAATAGACTTTCATCCCTGAATACATTGTTGAGATTCCCATTCATTTCAATCTTCATTATTTTCATGCTGTTTCTCAACCACTGATCCTCCTAAGGTAATTATTTCCATGTTTTGTTTGAGTTTTTTAGCTCTCCTTGTGTGTCAYATGCTTTCAAGAAGCCCTTGTGTGTATGGCAACATCTAAGCAGCATGATCACACAGCTGGAGTCTTTCCCAGACTTGAAGCTCATTTAACCAATAAACACCACCCTTCTGCCTCAGAACAGTGGTATCTCAGCTGMAAATTCTCATAACCCACTTCTTTACCCTCCCCCAAGTTCTCTGCTCTAGTCTGCTTRTGTCAAGGCTTTGCAAATCACCCTCCATATCCACCCCTTTTCGCAGTTGCCCAAGCTTTTCTCTCACCTGTCAGGTTCCAACCTCATCTCCTGTTCTGAAGATTAAAGAAAGCTAGGCACAACAAATACTTTCTGAAATTCTGCCTAGATGGCAACCAAAAAAGAGATGTGAGAGCTTCACAAATAATGATGCCTAGTTTATTTATTTATTTGCAACWTGCATTGTACTGTATATATTTTACTTAACTTTAGAAGTTGCTGTTAAACCACAGAMGTTTTGTTGTGTTGTGTGTGATTAGGACCATTTGTGAGCACCATCTGGAATTCAAAGTAAAGCTATAGAGATATCCAAAAATATTCAAGAATGCAGATATTCAAAACAGAAACAACCTGAAACATAAGGGAAAAATAYTGTCACTATTAATACTCGCAGACAGCTGTCATTGTCAAGTCACATTAGAAATTTATCCAATAGTTTGAAAGGGGACTGTCAAGAGCATGGTGAAACACACAAAATGGATAAAAACCACTTTACCTGYAGCAATCTTGAAGGAAAGCACTTTTCTGCAAAGCAGTATGAGGCATGCAAAGATTTATTTKAAATCTCACATTTTAAGTGTAGAAGTGAGATGGATTTTTTCAGGTTATCTTTTTCAAGTTTAAYAAAACATTATTTAGCCATGGAACCCTCTCTCCTTTTTTTGTGTAAATAATGTCAGGAAAAATGGGCTCATCCACCTTAAAGCTTTAGCCTAAATTACTTTGAAGTCTGTAGGTCTGTCTAAAACAAATTTGTTATTTATAAGAAAAAACTATTTGTTGACTATCAGGGGTAGGAAGAGACACACAAAAGCAATACAAACAAATAAAAACTAYTCCCCTTTCTAAGTTATTTGTGCAAAAGATTTGTGGATTCTACTGTGCTATGGATGTTGTATGAAGCTACTCCTAATTGGCACATTATTTTAAAAATAAGAACAATAAAACATTAATTTATTGGGCAGACAATTATTATTATGGCAAAAAAACCCCACATGATTCATCTCCTCTGGTATTTAAAAGTTATATGAAGTAGATTTGCTATACAGTAAAAGTGATTTATTGTCCTGGTGGGTAAAACAAACCATAATAAACACATACAAAAAACAAGAGTTGAATTTCCCTACTTTGGGAGATGGCTTTTCTCAGCATGGAAAACAGATTAATTGAAAATTCTAATTTTATATATTTTYTTCTAACTTCCTAGTGTGAGAAAATTTAATTTCTTGTTCTTTTTTTTCAATTCCTTCTTGATTATTTTGAACATTCCTCTACGTGATTGCATGTACCACATACTAGTTCTCCAAGAACAAGAACAAGTTCTCTGTGGGACTACTGGYTGAATGAAGATTATCAAATTCAGAGCAATAAGTAGAACAGGAAAATATAACCCTGCTTATGGCAAATAAGCAAAGGGAACTATTTCTCCTTCCTTATTAAAGTATGAAATAAATTTCTAAGGATGTCATAGTCCTCAGCATTATCCACAGAAATTATGTAAAGCCTAGTCTTGATGCAGAACAAGAGTGATACTCAATTTTGCCTTTCACATGGAAGGATGAAAGTGACAAAGAAAAAATAGATATTTGAACCTATAGTTTWCACCTAAGTAAACACATAAGGACCTAAAATAAACTGTTACTACTATCAGCCTGCTGGGGAACAAAATATTTTCCAGACTGATTGCCATCGAAGTGGCACTTACATGGTTTCATGTCAGATAACAAAAAGAACAGTRACTTTCACAGTTTGTTAAGGATGAATTCAAGACTAGGCTGGATAGCCATCAATACTGCAGAAAATTATTTTATTATGATGATATTATTTCAACATTACACTACATCACAGCCTCTGAACAAAAGTTAAAAATATTATTTTACTATGATAAAATGTACTTCTGGTCTTTATATGCAAGAGTGGTGCATTAAAAACATTCAGAATTTTTTTTTTTTTTTTGATTTCAGCACTCTTCAAGCATCTGCTGGCTTTTTTTTTTTTTTTTTTTTTTTTTTCTTTTGTGGGAGTACAGCTTACAAAGGATATGGAATAATTTGAGACAGTCCAAAAGAAGCAAATAGAAATGATAATTGGTATACATATCTTGACTTACAACATACACAATACCTTTTAACAATGTAAGAGGAGGTCTTAAAGAAGAAAATTCMTCCATCTTTGTATAGTCTGAAGACATAATAAAAAACAATAAGGTAAAATTCCGGAAAAGGAGATTTAAATTAGAAATCATTAAAATATCTTGAAGAGTGAGGACAATGAAGTACAAGAATAGGTTGCTTAGGAAGGCTGTGCAATCTGTTAAGGGAAAACTTTTATAACCAGCCTTCAAGAGTGACACAGTTATAGTATATTCTGTCCTCATGCACAAAATGTATCCAAGGACAAGCTAACMATTTTTACTGCTATTTATTACTCCAGTGATCAAATCTACCTGTAAATATATCGCTGTAAGATGTATTTTCCCTGGGAAAAAATGCCACTGGAAAAAATTGTATYCAGTTAACATAATGTATCTAGTTCTTATGCCTAGAGTTCACACTACACATAAGCAGAGAAGATTTGGGAATGATTCACAAGGATGATCAAAGCCATATRAGGCATCTATTCTAGAGGTAGGAACTAAATTTAATTTACAAAACAAAAGAACAAAGAGTGAYTTAGTCTATCTATCACCACAAGAATGTAAATTTCTTAAGTAAYGGGATCTTCAAAGCAGCAGACTAGGATGTAAGGTATTGTAACAATTAATTAACAAGACCACACATTTTTAACAATTAAACATCAAAATAATTTATCAAGGATTATAACAGGACATATACATTTATAGAAACAGATATGAAAATTATGCTCATGTTTAACCATAAATTTAGATTCAGAAGAAGAATTTTATATTGAGCCATTKATATATGAAATTTCATTCAATGTCACAGGTGCAACATCAGCAGGCAGGAGCTGAGATGCTGAACTGCTCAAAGCATCTGGCAAACTGTGAATTCAGAAAGAAATTTGACATATCATATAGTTAACCTTTTCCAGAAAGTGCACCTGGATTTCAAGAACACAGAGGTATCTATGTCACCCTTGAAAGGGAGGACTGAAGCCTTGCAGTCCATGTAGAAAGTGAAAAAGACTAGGGAGGCAACGCAAGTGAAGTTCAGTTGTCTAAACGTACTCAGTCTCCTGATGTCTTCTTGTTCAGTATGTTTAATGCTAAGACATGGATGTTTTACCAGAAGGAGGTAAGCGAGAATCTGTTGTGATGGACCAAAATCTTAACAATCTTTACCTAAAGAAGAATAAAAAATAAGTTAACAAGTAAATAAGTAATTATGGATTCACAGCCCAGTGAGGTTTCTGAAGGTTCAAGGTTTGAATTTAGTCTCCTCCTAAAGAAGTYTGTAGTTGTGTTGAAACTTCCAGCTCCAAATGTATGGGAATTTTATGATGATTTAGTGGATMTTAGATGGCACTGAGTGCCTTTGTTTAGGTAACATCACAAGGTTGAGTGCTAATAATAAATTTTGTAAATCTTTTGGTGATATTTTTGTCATAACTGTGGTGGAGGTAAAATAAGTTAGCACAGAAACTATTTAAACCCCTTTCCAAAAACTGAAGGTCTGAGGACTTGAACTAAATATGTTTTGCTTCAGACTAAAACCAGGAGWAATGAAGGAAATACTGGCAGAAAATACATGTTTGTATAACACACTTATTTTAATTTCAGTAGCATGCACAGGCTATAATCAAGGATTAAACCTGACTTATTCTACATATTTTGCATGTACAATCATTCCTGYTCTCTAAAATTTTAATGCTCATAGTCCATCAGGCTTTTCTAATAAATAATGAATTATAAATAAAGAAATAGAARGGCCTTTTCTTTGTGCTATTTTCTAATGCACTATTATGTAACTTAGTTCCCAGAACATTGCTAACCACTCATAAAAGATGGCCCGAATGTGTACTTGACTCCYGATTCTAATAGGCATAAAAAGAATCAATCACTATGTATACAATATATCATGTTTCATATATAATTTTTACATATTTTGCTATTTTCTTTTTTTCAGTACCAACTGGAGAACATGTCACTTCTAACCCCACTAAGAAAAGCAAATATGGTGAACTACTATTTGTCTTTATTCTTCTCATTCATTTTTCACAGGAGGCTGAGGCAAACAGTTGTTTCCAAGCATCTGCTGCTTTTACTCATAAATTAATGCATCAGAATTCTTGAAGGCTCTCAAAAATCTCAAGGTTAACTTTCAGAAAACAGTSACTGAAATGCATCAGTGCTAACATTAAACTGTTCCTTTCATCTCCCTCTGCSTGCTGCATTGCTTTTGCTCCACATTATATTATTGTGCAAGATAGGTTATAAATTACTATCTTTGATTCAGTGATTTTTGTGCTAGTTAAATGAGTCTTTGCTTTGCAGGTTTTTTTTGAAAGKGTGTACAAAAAACATCCCTGAAACATAAAAGAAAATATCCATATAAATATTATGATGGCCAGTCATGTCCAAGAAAAATCTTTCTACTCCCTAACAGACCTTCAAGTAGTAGAATTAATCACCTGTGCAGATTCCATAATACAAGTTCATGTAAAGCCATGTCCTTGAACCAAGARTAGAGGCTGAAATGTGCCTACAGCTCAGAACTTACTTGAACACTTTTGCAGCTGTGTTAGCTTATCATAGCATACCTGACTCCCTGCTGACTCCTGTGGATAAAAAGCCTATTATAATGGTTACGCTTAGAAAAACAGAAAGTGTAATTTCTCTTGATTTGCTACTTATTTTTAAGAAAATTGCAAAATTATGAAATGGACTGAATTGTTTTAAATCAAGGAATATGTTTATTCCATGAAACATGCTTGTTTTATCTCCAATGGTTTCTTAGAAGGAATTCAATCCCACAGCAGTTGCCAATCAACATCTATTTTGCCTGCAGCATAATACCGTATCATTAAGTAAGGCTAATTATTTTTACAATAGAAAATCAGTAACTACAAAATGATTTTCAATTCATCATCTATGTTGTGAACTGTATTTTAATTAGCCTCTTGGCTCAAATAAGCTGATTTGAAAGAAGTGGGCAGAAAATGAATCCTACAATAAGKCTTAAAAGTGAACGTGTTTCATTACAGCGAGCAGAGAAAGTTCTTCCCCAAAGAAAGACACTCCACAGAAAAATCAAGAAGTCTAAATATTTCCAAGTGAGCACCAACTGGCATGTCATCTCTTGACAGTATTGTTTCCTGAGAGTAAACTATAAACAGCTATACACCTGGCTACTAAATTTGTTTTAGTAGAACAATCACAACAMAAAGGCAAAATCTGTGTTCCCATTTGGTATTTATTTTGCAGATCCTATAAGAACTTAGCCAACTAAAATTGGCATCTTATTCCATTTTTGGAAATACCAATATACAAATGACAGTTATACAGGATAAAACCATCAATGCCTGTGACTACATTTCACTTCTAACACCACATTAAATGACACTTGAGAAGCCCTCAGGACAGGCAGTATCTCTTCTCACCTACTTTGAAAAGCACTTTCATCCAATTAGGTGCTACAGTAATAAATTCTTATTTTTATTCAGAAGGAAGCACTGTTAATAATCTAATATCGAAAGTTGTTAGTGTTTGTAATGCTGAAAGCTGCAGTGTTTGATAATTTGCTAGCTTTGTCAGGGGTCCTCTTCTCTTTGTGATAAATCAGATGACARGTTTATCTACAGTCTTGAGGCAACTACTAATGAGCTGCATGAAGTTCATCCTCTCTCACCCTATAAAATATTATGATCTTCAAATTAATCAGATGCCTTCATGATGAAGACAGTTCTAACTGCATAATTATGGAAATTACTGCACTCATTTGGCAACTTTTCAGGCACCAATGCTTAGCTATACTGTACAAACAGGATTTTTTGTGAACTGATGCTCATTAATAATTCCTGAWCTCCATGATTTTTCTTTGCTACTCCAAATTCTATCAGTGTTCCAAAACAAGATCCCAAATACAGGAAAATATTTTTGTAGGTAGAAGACATTTCTGAATGCAACAGAAAATGACTGAAAGAACAATACAGATTCTATGCCCACAATATGCTCCCAGTGTTTTATGCATCTCAATTATACCCACACAAACATACAGATGGAAAAAAATGTTTTATAGAACAACACTAATAAAAATGGTAAAACACTTCCCATTCTCAGTTATGAGCTCAAACTAACTGGAATGGAAGACAGAAATACTTTAACAGAAATATTTTTTTTTCTTTTCTTTATGAGGAAAATCTGTGTTTCATAGTGCTTCCATTACTAGAAGTTCTCATTTCATCGCCTAATTTCACATATTTCCTCCCATTCCTTTGTGACTGCTTCAATGCCAGCATCTTTAAGAGTGCAGGCTAATTAGGCAGAATATACACTGCATCTGTCATCTCAGCTGCACTACCACTATCAGCTCATGCAATATGTTTTGGTGGTTTARGAAACTACATACCTTTGGCTTATCTTGAGCCAGTATTTATACTTAATACATGAAAATGTTTAAACTTGTTTACTGGGAAATAAGATAAATATCTTTGCTTACTAGCAATCCTTAAATAAAAAAATATATATTGAATATTTGTTACCATCATGTACCTAGTGATCAAAATGAAAATGTRTTATAAATGAAAACTTTTGCATGACAGTTACATGTTTAAATGTGAAATGTATTAATGATTCATTGATTCCTAAATAAAAGATAATAAAAAGTATGGTACATGATTTGATACTTTTACATTTTCATCCTTGTTTGATGTTCCACCAAACAAAAAAAGTCACACTAATAATAATAGTACTGATTTGAAAAGGCAGCAATTAAGTACACGGTCCTTTTAAATCTCAGTTTTGAACAGTGATGGTAGTTATTTAAATTCTGGGTTATGGGACCCTTACAAGACTAGAAGAACTCTTTTTCACCCTGCAGAGCTATCCTGACAACATTACAAAATCACTAGGCTGCTGTATTATGAGAAACTTAATTGGSACTCTAAAAGGGGGCTTCTTAAAACTACAAGTACTGTGAACACACAGCAAGGGAAATCTATGCTTGTGTTGCTTRCCTTTTACCTGTAAATTGTCTTGCACCTCAACAAGAAGAGTACTTATTTCTTCTGTAAGTCTATGTGCATTAATGCATGACTAGAGACTGAAATGATTTAAATGCTTGGTTAGTCTCAGAGGTGTGATGAAATATTATTCAGATAATTAATATCCTTTCTTAATACTAATCCAACTAAGGATGGTTAAACAGTATTTAAACACTCTGAATCCAAACGTGTATGTTTGCCCACAGGCTATGTGTGTCAATTTTTTTTAAACTCCCCCTTTTTCCATCAATATCACCTAAATCAGATTTTTTTAAAGCATACATCACCCTCGAATGTCAAAATTCCTCTCCTCCTTTGAAGAACTATTTCCTCTTCTTGCAGAATTGCTGAAAAAATTAACAAAAAAAATTAAAAAAATAAAAGAGTGCACAAGACTACTTGAGCTGAATAACGTTTTCTGCAAGAATAAGAAAACATCACTGTCCCATCACAGTTCATTTAATCTGAAASGAAGGAGAGGAGAATCCCAATAAAATACATCTTCAGATTGATACATAATTTCGAGGAAATCTTAAAAGCAATACATAAATTCTTTCTGTACAATTTTCTCTAWGGGCAGAGAGAAAAAATTTTTTACTGTAACTCTCTAAGATGTTATATAACTYTATTTCTAAGAAAAGAGTATTAGAAAGAGTTGTGTTTTATCTGGCCATACCCTTCCAGAAAAGGTCTTAAAAYAGTATGAAATGAARGAAAGAAAAAGCACATCCCACTACRTGCTGACATAAATGATGTGACATGTATTTTCTGTTCTCATTGCCCAATCAATAACTTTCATACAAATCCAATATATACAACAGCACACAGTTCAATAAGCCTGCTAGGCACTCCCAGGCTTATTGTATTAACAAAGTCAACAACATTTTGATCTTGTACAATTAGCTACATCAGATTACTTCTCTTTTTAAGTAAAGGAAATTTCTACTTGCACACATTACTTTCACATACAAAAGTAATAGGAACTTTCTAATATGAATACAGTACATTRTCAGTGGCTATAATTAAAACTCTTTTTTCTAGTTTATCCTGCTGGATTTTTTTTAATCTCACAATGCAAATTGAAAAATATGCATTTTTGAAGGTGAAACCCTTGTTTTTCTAAGCGCCAAAATTACAATAGACTATGACATAACTTCCACACATATAGAATAGTTTCCTTTCTGAAAGGCTGGAACAAATCTCTAAYAAACTGTGTTAGTTTGGACAAGGATATAGTTAATTTTCTTAATAGCACCTAGTATGGGCTGTGTTTTGGATTTGTGCTGGAAACAGYGTTGGTAGCTGTATTTCAGTACTGCTGAACAGTGTTTATACAGACAAGGCCTTTTCTGCTTGCCACCCCACCCACCAGTGAGGAGGCTGGGGGGCACAGGAAGCTGGGAGGGGACACAGCTAGGACAGCTGACCCCAACTGACCAAAGGGATATCCAGTACCATGGGGTGTCGTGCTCAGCACAGAAAGCTGGGGAAAGTAGAAGGAAGCAGGGATCTCTGGAGCGGTGGTGTTTGTGTACCTAAATTACCATTAACATTATCAATTATGTGCCATGGAGCCCTGTTTTCCKGGCAGTGGCTGAACACCTGCCAGCCAAATGAAAGTCATGAATTAATTCCTTGGCTTACTTCACTTGTGTGCATGGCTTTTGCTCTACTTGTCAAGTTGTCTTTATCTCAAGCCACGAGTTTTTTTCACCTTTACTCTTTGATTATCTCCCCGTTCCCATCCAGGGCAAGTGAGTGAGTAACTGTGTGGRGTTAGACCATGACATACACAGTTCAAGATACCCAGAGATTATGGGTTGCATGACAGAAAATTAGTATGAGTTTTAATAAAGCTTGTTTATACTTGCAGTTTGAAGATCTATAGCTGTCCTAGGATGGCAGTCAGGTAATCCATCTGTGCATTMTTAAAGTCAGATAAAGCTTTAATTGCTTCAAATCATCTGTGCACACAGTCTTTATTGATTTGAAGTTCCCTTTTGAGATTTGAAAAGAAGCAAGAGTATAGTTATCCAAACTGAACCAAACTGTTACTGCATTTCTACTGCTACTGAAAACTTCCAGTGAAAAATGGACCACGACTTTGCCAGTGTTTTTTGGAGCATAAAAGAAATGTCTTTAGCTTGTGCTCAGCAAAAATATAGGATGCAGCAGTAAGAGGCTCTGGGAAGAAAAATTTCAAGACATGGCTATGTATCAGATAAAGTAGCAGACATTCACAAAACTTCGAAGGAGGAGCTCAGGCTTAAGAATGATTAGTGGAAGGAAAATAGAGAGATTCATGATTCAGAGACAGATAGGACTTATGAGAATAGAAGGAAAGGCTACATGCACAGATTATTACCTCTTCAGCATTTGTTCTGAAGCCACAAYAGTGTACCACAGCTATTATATCCATAAATACAGAACAAGTGAGAAGAGACAGGATACACTGGAAAAGAAACTAATGGAAGCTACAGGCAAGATAACAATATCAGAAGGTAGGCTAGGGAAAAGTACATCTTGACGTTATA
>CADDXX010000533.1:181429-211405 GCA_902810485.1 Alauda arvensis
CCGGCCCCGGCACGGGGGAAGGGCTCCTGGGGGCTGGGAGAGGCCGCGAGAGCAGGGGACGCCCCCGCCCGCAGCCGCTGTCAGAGGGGCCGTGGCGGTCCCCGGGCGGTGCCGTCCCTCCTCCCTCCTGCGGAAGCCTCGCCGCGCCTCCCGCCTGCGGTTGATGCTCCTCARGTGGCGGGGGCTGCCGCTTGGTTCCGCACAGTGGCTGAGAAGTGTGATCGCTCGGAACTCGGTGGCTTGCTCAGGGGATGGGAGCAGCGCAGCGAGCTGGGTCTGCTCCCCGCCCTTGCGTTCAACTCTGGTCAAGCTCTGAAGTGCCCCGGGGAGCTCCCGGTGAGGAAGGTCGCTTTCCGGCCTGCAGCCGCCCAAAGTTAGGTGTGTGTTTTCCATGTGCCGTCGAAGCCGGTGAAGGCCGGCATGTTGAAGGCAAATATTCTAGTGTAATGCTGGAGGCTCTCTTACCACGTTTACAGAAAAGAATCTAGAAGGATAGTGTTTTGATACTGCTGCTATCTTTCTTAAATTCAAATCACATTTTCTGTTTGGTGGTTGTCGGATTTCAAATACGTTTTTCTAAATTGGGTAGACCAAAAAGAAATCTAGTATTGGAAGTGTTTAAAAAGATATCTCTTAAGCTTGTAGTACAGCTGTGAAGTGTTTGCATGCCCTGCCTAATGTCTTCTTACATCTTGAATGATTTTCAAGCTATTCTAAAAAAAAAAAAAGGCTTTAGAAAAAGACTTTTCATATACAGAAGCTTTTGAGAAATTTCCTGGGTTTTTCTAATACTAGAAACACTCACAAGGTTCCCACACATATGGTCAGCCTCTGCTGCTTTTTATTCTTTGTGATCTCCAGATCAGAATGTGSTATGTAAATGTGGTGCTTTAAACACTCTTACCAGTCCTCAGTTTACTAAACCTCACTTGGTCAATCCCTTGGAAACTGAATTAATGTTTCTAGGTGCACATCTGCACTATAGCTCCAGAATCAGGGCTTTATGGCCTAGGAGATTCAGCTCTATCTAGAGCTGATCTGTCACTTCAGAGTTTTCAGTTTCTTTGAGCTGGAAAAGCTTAGTAGAAACTAAGCTTAGATAACTTAGTTGARAAGCTTTGATCCTATCCATGAACTACCAGCCTCAGTGGCTTCTGGATGACCTTACCCTTGATCAATAAAAACAGATTTTCAGAGCTCTCCCCTATATTCCATTTCCATTTATTATGGTTAAGGAACATCAGAGCAAATACATTATAGTATTTGCTGATTCTTACTAAACTAGATAAATCAGTTTTATCTGAACCTAATTTTGTTGCATAGAGTATTTCTCTTTTGGAATTTGTAAAACTGAAAAAAGCAACCCACTGGGCAGGGCACTGAAGCTTGAGTTACCTGACCAAAATTATCTCGTGCAATTAAGCACCATCACCCCTTTCAACCACTTTTTTTAAATTGTTTTTTCTTCTCTGACTAAAGAAACATTCTTATTTGGGAAAAAATGTTAGGGGAAAAAAAAATCTCATCATCTGTATGCTTTTTTTCTTCATATAGTGGAAAGGACAAACAGAAGGTTTCCCTGCTGAGTAACTTAAGGGTATAAAAAGCAGTAGTGAGGGAGAAAAAAAAATCTGTGTCAGGTAAGAGCTTAAGAGTYTTAATTAATTAAATCAATTGAGTTTGCAGAACAGTTAGGAAAATACTTCAGATTTTTTCGTAGACCGTTTTTCTTTTTTTTCTTCATGGGGGAGTTGTTTTAAGAACAGATAGAAATTTTGCCTACGTTGATGAATTTCATGCTATTTATTACCAAAAACCCAAATTAATTTGGAACAGAGATGATCATAATGGGATAGACTTACACATATTTTGTGTTTTTAATCCTGTGTAGTAACTTACAAACGAAAAAGTAAAACAACTGTGTCAGATGTTTTGGGGTTTTTTGAGAAGAGAACTGGATGTTGAGGAAATACAGWTTTTAACTTTTCCTGATGAAGCTTCGTATTTTTCTCCTGTTTTGACAGAAGCTACTACCTGTGTTCGTTAAAGGAGAAAGACTGACCTGTTAGTAATGTTTTTTATTTTGAAATTTATTGAGTAGGCAAGAGAAAAACCAAAACTGTGTACATTTTTGTCTGGTACACCTATATGTGTCAACAAACATGGAGTTTGAATCCAAAAGCTTCTGAGTCAGGGTAACTGCATGTAAGATATTAACCTTCACAAAGCTGAAGTTATTCAGCCTGACTTTTTCCTACTTTCTCCTACTGAGAAAGTCAATTGCTGTTAGGTCCAAGTGCACCCAAAAGTCCAAGGCAAGATACTTCCTAAGTCTGTAGGAGTGATGTGTACTTCAGTAAATTGCAGTCAGACTCTAAAATTTGAATGTCTAATGACTGTTGAATCAAAAATGTATCTCTAAGGCTTTTCCACTTCGAAGGATAGACATAACTTGATGTAACTGTTTCATGGCCATGTTTGCTCAGTCTGATTCCCCAATATTGCCRTTCTGCTGTGGCACTAGCTTTGATGAGGGAAATTTATCTGTCACTATCTCTGAAATGTAGGTCTGAACAAGATAAAGTGATAAATGAAGCACTGCCAACCTGTAGCTTTTTAGTGCAGCTTTTACAATATAGGTGTTTGTGCCAGGTCTGAATTATGTTATCCTCATTGAGACTGATGTCTCCCCAAAACACAAGCCTTTACCATAGATATCACTTACTTGTTCCAGAAGTTTTGCGCTTTGATGCGGAGCCTCAGTATAAGCATAGCAGAACTTCATAATGCGGTACGGTAGAGCAAGGTCTCAATGGCTAGTCAAATGCTAGTAAGCATGCTGCTCATTTYTTAGTATACTTCAGTGGTGAATATTCCATTGAAAAATTACTTGTTGAAATAATAACGTGGAGCACCAAGATCAAGATCAATTCCTGACACTTCAGATGAATGACTTAATGATAGTGAAATCTTGATCTAAACAGGAGGACTTGAGTAGCTGATATGTTGACCAAGGTAAAAAAAGGAACAGCTTGTTTGGTATGGAATAGGAAAGTCCAAGTGAAAAACCTTGTGAGCATTCCAGTTATAGACATTGGAGTCATGAATGCTTTTTCACAGAAGAGATAAAATAATAATTGCAGAGGTAGTTTATCACTGGCAGTCCTGTATGTTGTTTAATGAAGATCAGTAGCATCTGGTTTAAATTAAATGGGATACATTAATACACTAGTCAGATGAATAATACTGTTTCCTTAAAATAAATCCTAACCCTTCAGAAAACTTCAGTTTATCTAATSTGAAAATTGAGCTAAATTACCAGGTAACAGTAGCATAATACACTAGAAAGAAGACTGAAAAGGTAATGAAAAATAGCAGGAGCAGTTTCAGTGTATTTAAAGTTAATTTCTTATTAAAGCAAGATGTTTTGTACTCCAAAMAATCTCTGACAGAATTCTAAAATGATGGGATGCATTGTTAGCCATAGAAAAAGAACACTGTAATTTGACGTAAAGCAATGTCAGATCCTCTAAACGTGTATGTTGTAAAATCATTTTCCCTGCCATAGCCAAACATATGGTTTCARAATCCAGTTGGGCAAAATGAACAATATTATTTTCATAGTCTTGCCTTGCTCCATCTGTTCTTTGTTGGCTTTAGTGCTGTGATATTCACTCAACTGAGTCCACTCTCTAGCAAGGTAAAAGTGCACTTGGATTTTCATGTTGTTTATTTTTGAAATGTTAACCGGGTTTTGCTCTTAAAGTAAATGAGTGACCTTACTGTGAAAACCAAATGAATCCTAGAAGTAAGAATAGACAGTAGCATGATCAGATTAATATTGGAAATGGAAGCAGAAGTTCCCCTCATGGGAGTGTAATACTGCTAATCCAATTCAGGCTGTATTGTTAAAAAGCATATTCTAAAATTGYTTATCTAAAATTATCATAGCAGTAGCAAGCAGCATATTGTGACAACTAAGCTGTATGTTAATGCACTATAACATTGGTAGGAAACTATGGTCAAATATTTTATGAGTATTTTAAATTTACCWGTGTATATCTCAGTAAATTAAAATAAGATTCTAAAATTTGGAGGTCAGCAACAGAAATAMAAATCACAGCTATGCTATGTCTAAGGACCCTTGAATCAAAAATTTATTCTTAGATTTTTCTAGTTTAGTGTTGTCAGTTTTATGCATAATCTTGTTCCACATAATTCTGTGGTAACCTAAATTTTGTTAATCCTTTTCTCTGGTTCTCTTGTGATAATGTTGTACAGGAATTAAAGTTATAAATAAAGTAATCAGGCCTTCCATTATACTGATTTTCTTCCTCCTACTTTCATGSTAAAAAACTTGCTGTGTACCATTGGTCTTGTTTTGAATTTAGCCCTGGAACACTACATGAAGTGTAGTGGAACACAACACAGGCAGCTGTGACATTGTACTAACTGGCTGCCAGCAGSTAACTTGCAGACTTTCTGCTTGATGTACATCCTTAATGCTATGCTGGTTTTTGCTTACATGATTCAGAAAAATAAAAATTAGATCTGTAAAGTTGCAAAGGATCATGGTTTCAAATTTAATTTGCCAAAATATTTTGTTAATATATTGGTCAACAGAACACAGAGTGRTTGATCTGGGGCCAGTAAATAGGTTAGTGAATGAAACCTGCATTCTGAACATAAGCTGTAGTTCTGTCATWCCTGATATTATTTTTTACTCCTGTTACGTAATTCTCCTTTCATGGCTTTTGCTTTTTTCTTCTGTTCTCTTTATTATTTCTACCTGACTAGCACTTACAAAACATAATAGTTCTGAAATAATGTAACCAGAATTTCCATTTGGTGGCATTTATCTGGGTTAGAATAAAAATTAAGTTCAAAAGTGAAATACTTTATAAAATATTTGAGTCCTTGGTGCTAGAACCTCAGAATGTGACTCATGTTCTCAAAGAAAGAAATGGGGTTTTGTTGGTGTACCCCAACCTCCACAAAATCTGTTAGTTCTGCTGTCAATGTCTGCATCGCATTTGTCTCTGTGTTGTTTTCATTATGTAGAGATTTTATGAAGCATTTCATACTGCTGAATACTAGGTAATAAGAAATCTGACTTGAAAATATTTGTCTTTTGATCAGTTGCGGCCAAAATCCTTCTCTTGGGATTCTGAACTATGACATCATGGCAAGATTTCGCAGAAGAACATGCATCATTTTATTGCTTTTTATTTTGTTTATTTGCTCCATAATGATGGCTTTGAAGACTCTGAGACCTGACAGAGCTGGCTTTGGGGATCCATTTGGACTTGGTTTGTTGCCGGAGCTTCAACAACGGGCAGTGCTCTTAGACAGTAAACAGAATTCGCTAAATAGGGCTCAAGGAGATACTGTAACACATGCCAGCAATTTGCATAGTATTGCTGTCAATACTGTGAAAGCATCTATGTCTGCAGTAAAAAAGCTGGAAGAGGAGCTGTCTTCTCCTAATTATAATTTTCACATATTCTACTACACTTGGTATGGGAATCCACAGTTTGATGGTAAATATATTCACTGGAATCATCCATTGTTGCCACATTGGGATCCCAAAATTGCAAACAATTATCCAAAGGGAAGGCATAATCCTCCTGAGGACATTGGGGCCAACTTTTATCCAGAACTTGGATCTTACAGTTCCAAAGACCCTACTGTCATAGAAGCCCACATGAAACAAATGCGTTCAGCTTCCACTGGTAATGAAAGTTAATGTTTCAGCATGTTCATTTATCCAGCCTTACATATGTGAATGATGCTATCCTTCTRTTTTTCTGTGTAATTCAGGAAATGTCTGAAACTAGTAAATGTCTATATCTGAGAGTTTTAACCCCCAACTGAAACCTACATCTTCAAACCTACGTGTGTCTGATGAGTGTAAGAGCACAGAAACATAAGAATRGTGTTTGTAATACTGTTGGTACATGGTTTTCCTGACTTACTGCTAAACACCGATAGCATAATGAAAATACAGAAACCTTGACTAGAATATATTGTCTGTGTATTTTTTTTTTTGGAAGTGAATACTTCAATTTAAAGAAAGGTTTCAGTAAATTATGCTAACATGCTTAAGGAGCAGTCCATTCAAATATGAGTGGGGTTTTTTTTCTGAATGCTATGTGCAATAACATTTTGTATTAATTCGTTACTGTCCAAAAGTACCTTCTTTCAATATAAATTGATGTTCCCTTTTTCTAACTAAGATTAATAATTCAGTATATTTTTAGTGTCATTCCTAGTTGTTAGGCTTTATGGTCCTTTTTATGTTGATCTTCTTTAAAATAAGCAGTCATATAGGCTGATACTAAACTTTTAACTGCTTCTGTAAATGTAGTTGGAGCAACATGACCAAAGCTCATTATTGATACTACTAATCACCTTGTATTGAATCTCCTTCATTCACCTAATCATTAATGTTTAATCAATTGTTACATTTTGATTAGTGATTTTTACTTGTGCATTGTTTACTTCTTGGTTGTTATCATTTTGTGGTTTTTAACCTAACCTTTGTTTTGTGCAAGGGTTAATACAAACATAGGAAATTTCTCACCYTCTTCAATAATATAACTCCATCAAGAGGAGTAGCAAGACTGTTGCAGAGAAATCTCTGATATAAGTTGCCAATATGCACTGTTTTAGTCTTATGTAAAGCAAAATAATGTATGATAATGTGATGAAAGCAAGGGGGGCACTTGCAGCTTTAGAAGAATATGTGATGTTTYTCATCCTCTTAATACAGATGTTCAAGAAAGTTGAACTGCTGGTGGAAAAGGTGCCAATTACTAGGAAAAATGTTTTGCATAATCAATCTTTTTAGATGCAGACTGACTAACTTCAGTTGGTTTTCCATTTAAAACTCAGCAATGTGACTGAGTAGTTAAGGCTTCCTGTGATAGTCTTTGTAACATAACTGATATTTATAAAGAGTCACCTTTTTCCTGCTGTTATTCTGACTTCAGAAATTAAGTACAATTTAATTTGTTCTCTTCTATCTAGATCTGACTAACATAAATGGTCAACTTTTTTTTTTTAAGAATCTTACTTTGTTCATTTTTTGTGTACAGTGAGGCTATTTACAGTTTCTCATTTTTCTCTCTTACCAGTGTCTCATTCCTGACTGTATTTTTCAGTCACATAATCATTTTTTAGCCATTTTTGAGGCTTTATCAAGGATCTTATGAAAAGAAAAATGTAAGTGGTTCTTTCAGCAAATACTGTACAATAATTGAAGGCATATAAGAGATTGGGGCAACAGGAGTCTCATGCAGTGCTTCCCTGTATTCTTCTTATATTTTACAATTCTTATGTATTAATTTCATAATATTTTACAGATTAATACGGTAAGTTATATTCATTAAATTGATTGGGAAATACTTTTTTTTGCATCAGCCTTTTTTTTTTTTTTGTGATAGTCCACTTTGATATTTAGTGACTGTTCTGACCCTAAGCATTATTGACATGGTTTATAGTGTCAGGTCCATCTTTTTTTCTTTTTTTATATTCTTGAAGTGGTACATAACTTTAATTTTTAACCACAGGAAAGAAAATGTGTCATAGTCTTTCTCAGGAAAAAACCAATGCAAATGTGAATTTATGTCCTTGATCAACAATTCTGTCTCCTGAASTTTTATATATTTCCTGAAGGTGTAAAAGTGGGTCTTGTCAGATGTTTTCTAGATAGCCAGATTTTTTGCTGTTATGCTTGTCCTTTACACCTTACTCATTTGCATTTAGTCCTTTTCTTCTGTGCGAAATAAAAGATAATCTGATAAAATGCAGTAAAATATTGTATTTTGCTTTCCTTGACCAGACTGTCTCTTTTGGTTATCTGTTTTTTGTGATTTTCTTTTTGATAAAGTGCAGAGAGAATGTGTCTAAGGGTAGTTGAAGTCCCTTCTGTGTGTAGTTGAGTGMAAATTTCTGGTTTGGATATTGTGTGATTATGTATTCACTGTAATTTATGGTTTCTTTTTCCTAATTTGGAATTATTTGTTAGAAATTGTTGGTCAGAAATGTTATAATGTTAGTAGATTTAGACTATTTACTTCTCTAGCTCAGTGAATTTATTAATTTACTTAAATTATTACCTAGTTAAAAAGAACTACATTGRCTTATTCTTCTGTATGTTCTGAAWAGCATTGCTAGGAAAATATTTCTATATCAGTATTTTATGTATTTCTTTTAGACTTAGCTTCTTTTTTATATTGTTTCCAGCTGCACATCTAAAAGATCTAATCTATTTATCTGATAGCATTTTAYTTTAGAAGGAAAGGGTTTAGCCTTTCTAAAGAGTGTGTTCTTTTGAGCATCAGAAAAATTTAAAATATGAAGACRTGTTATTTGTTGTCTTTTTTCTCCATAGCACTGGTAGCATCCTTAAATGTTTGAGAGTTACTCAAGAATTTTTGAAGATAATAAATTTAAAAACTAATTTCACATACTTGGAAGGGTGGATTACACCATAGTGACTGTACTAGCAAGAAAGAAGTTTTTGGGATTGAAGTCACTGCCTCTAGTAATAAATGGTTGTTTTGTGTTTGAGCCAGAAGTACAATGAAGAAATATGATGGGGGATAAAGCTCCATAAGATAAAAATCTCCTCATGACATGCACAGCTCTTATCTCCTGAGTGTTCTATAGCCTGTGTATCATGATATTCTCTGCTTGTATCCTGGTGTAGCTATAATGCCTAGTGGGGAGCACTCTTTTCCTCTTGTACCACCTGAAGGTTGGAATGCTGTGCTGGAAAGCAGAAGGGAACAGCTCTTACATGTTAGGGTTAGGACACTGAGTGCAGATTTGTTCCCTTGACAAATGATCTGACCACTGTTTGTGTTGTCCTATAAAGAGAGGGGTTAAAATCTGCTCTGAGAATACTGAGATTTTGTAACTGAATAAAAAGTAATTTGAGATTCTGATTTATTTTATGTAGGTTTCACATCAATAATTGTAACTCATTATAATGTTACWGTATACCTGTAATATCTTAAATAACATAATTTAGAATTCAAGTTTTGTATTTTCAGGTGTGATAGTGCTTTCATGGTACCCACCAGGTATGGCTGATGAAAATGGAGAACCAACTGATGGYTTGGTGCCAGTTGTTTTGGACTATGCACACAAATATAACCTAAAGGTAAAGTATTYGTAGATGCATAAAATAGGACCGATTAGGAGAGTAAATCTTGCCATTATACTGTGCTTCTTTCTGGTCATGGAAGCCTTTGAATTGCACTGAACTTTGGTAGGACTTGTGCAATATTTCCTTATAAGCAGAATAAATATTATAATCTGCTTTAGCGCGCAGAATCTAAGGCATAGTGTTGTGGATTTTTTTTGTGGATTTTTTTTTTTGGGTGGTGTGGTTTTTTGCATTGTTTTTGGTTTTTGTTTGTTTGTTTGTTTTTTTCCTTTTTTTAGCTTTTTTTCACCTTTTTTTCAGAAGCAGTTTTTAAAATAAGATGTTAAATTGTTTTTCAGTGAGTCTTGGGAGTTGAGGGAAGTATTATATATTCCAAAATACTYTGAAATACACTGATATAGAAACTAAGGACCTTTGAGAAAGAAGACTTATCTTCATTTTTCATTATTTCATAACTTGCTAGCACCTGTTCATAAAGGTCAGAAGTGAGCATCTATGAGGAATAAAGACAAATTTGGAATATCTAGTTTGAATTAATGTCTTTACTTCATAAGATAGCAGGAACACTTGTGGGCTATAAGGTCAGAGACATGCTKCTCAGACTTTAGGGTTACATCAGGGCATGACAGAATAGAAAGGYTAAGTGATTGACTTCTTTAAATAAATGAAATACCAATTCAGTTAAAGATTACATGAACTGATCTGTAGAATCTGAAATTGTGGGTTGGTTTTGCTTATTTCTAGAATAAAACTTGTATTTCCSTTTTGTGATAATGAAAATGTGTATTTCATTTTAATCTCACCCAAGTAATAAACTTGAGTTTTTAAGTAGCTGCATATGTTTCATCTCTGGACCGTGCTGTCTGTGCTGTGTACTGAAAACRCAGCCTGTTCAGCTGCTTGGGTTTTAGTTGGTTATGCAAGTTGCAGATTCTCAGTGAAATTTCCTGTCACTGGGGGTAACTCTAGATTCCTTAGCAAGCGGGAGGAAAATAGGATGAGTAAATTGCATACAGAAGTAATTTTGAAACTGTTCAGAATACTGTGTGATTTGCATTATATGACACAGGTTGTACTCTTATCTAATAATAAATTCTGAAAAAGATAGAAAAAAGGTATTATCCTTTCCCAAAATTTTTAGACCATCCAATAGAATTTGCTCTCACCTAAAAGAACTTGTTAACATTCAAGTCTCAAAGGAGTCAAAGCCAAATGAAATAAGCTACCAAGGAAAATAMAGTAGTGTGTAATAGTAT
This sequence comes from Alauda arvensis, assembly GCA_902810485.1. NCBI lineage: Eukaryota > Metazoa > Chordata > Aves > Passeriformes > Alaudidae > Alauda > Alauda arvensis. Next base: position 191,861 of record CADDXX010000533.1, read on the forward strand.
GATAATGATTGCAATATGGATGAAGCTGCTGTTATCAGTTGGAAGAACTACTGGAATGCAGGTATTCMGTATAGATATTGCAGTTAATGCTACCTTTACTGTAATGTTTTTAAGCATTCTTGCGCTAGTAAGTTATTGTAATAAGTCTTAGGAGTCTCGGTAGACCAAAGCCAATATATAAAGTATGTTTCTATTATGTCTGCTAAATAGAAGTCTGGGAGAAGATAAGCCCTTTTGATTTGCCTGGKTTTGATAGTTGGAAAGGAAAGATGAAATTATAGTGCTCCTCAACCTCTACTGTCAGTATTAGTGATTTAGTCTAACTATTTTTCTATAGTTTCTACTTAATAGAGAGAGAAATTGGCTCTGCAATGGAAATTTTCTACTGTTGCAGAGTTGTCAAAGACTTTATTAAATACATTCTGCTCTAAAATTGCTTCTGAAAAACTTGTTGTTTTGATTAATGTAATGTATTCCTCCATGATTGTCTATTTGAAAACAAATTCATTTTTACATTGGCATTCACACRTACTGGTTAATCAATTCCATAAGCTCCAAGGTTGACATTCCGAGCAGTAGCAGTACATTATATTAGATTTAGTTCCAAGAGCTTGTTGCTGCTGATAAATCTATAAAATTTTAAATTAAAGTTTTCATTTCCCATAYCTTAAAATGTATTTTGACTCTGAAAACTATCCTTGGAACATTATCTTTAGCAGATTTTAATACATTAGTTAGAAATAAAATATTAAAATGTTTCATTAGTTTGTAAGTTCTTTGACATTCAGATAATATTWAGTTTTAGGTTTTGTAGCTTTTTAAGTTTTCTGAAGCATGATTAACTCTTGCTGTTGCAAAAGGTAAGCAAAACCAGCGTTCTGTTTTAATGTTAAAAAGCTGAGTATTTAAAACCAGACTTCCTGGGATCTGAAGTTTCTGATGTCAGTAGTGCAGGAGTTGCAGTAGGATTGGATTAGCCTCAGTATAGACTGATAAAATGTTTGGTTTGTAAGGAAATTCCTTTTTTTTTTTTGTGACTGCTACTTGCTTCATAAAATACACAGTGCCCACATATGCAGTAGTGTTTTACATTTGTGTTGCTCTTACATTTTCATCTTTCAGGTCACTTTCCATATCGAACCTTACAAAGACAGAGATGACCGCAGCATGTACCACAATGTCAAGTACATCATTGACAGGTGAGTTTTTTCAGAGTGCTTTCCTTGGGGTTTCTTACATGCTGGTTTAAGGGGACTTCTGTGTATGAACTGAAGCTTACAAAAATATGTAAAAATGTCTACTGAGACTGAAGAGAACTGAAAGGAACTTTGTTCATATATCAGTGCTGCAAAACTCAGTCTGTTTTYTAAATACTGAAGTGTGAATTTTACATAGATTCTCAAATTTAAATTGCTTTCAACATTCTTAAGTATCATAAGTCATATTTTAGATACTTCAGATTAGCGACATGATCTATAAATTAAATAAACTGTACATTTTGATAGTGACAAACTAGGAGATAGAGCTTTATTGTGTTGATCTCTGATGATTTTAATTTGTCTTGACAAATTCTGTACAGCTTCTAGTTGTTTTGCTTRTAAGTGCTGCCTAGATTGTCTTCATTTCATACTGCATTAGAGAATTGCCCTTCAGAGGAAACTAGTAACTGTAGCASAGTTTAAAACTAAGCTACTGTCACAATTTAACCCCAGCCAGCAACCTARGTACCACCAGCTGCCCCTTATTTCCCCTCTCTAAGCGCTGGGAAAGTGAATCAGAAGGAAAAGATAGACTTTGTGGGTTGAGATAAGAGCAATTTAATGATTGAAACAAAATAGTATTATAATAATTACACCAAYAGTATTATTAATGATGTTAATGGAAAGGAGAAAGAGAGAGGGTACCAGAACCCAAGACAAATTGCTCACCACCTACAGAGCAGTACTCAGCCCAGCCTTGGGCAATGGTCAGTCCCCTTCCAAGTAGCTCCATCAGTTTATATCTGGGCATGACATTCTGAAGTGTGGCATGTCTCTATGGCCAGCTCAGGTCACCTGTCCTGGCCTTGCTTCCTCCCAGCATTTTATGCAGCTCCTCACTGGKAGAGCAGGAGACACTGAGAAGTCCTTGACTTAGGGTAAGGGCTACTTAGCAGCAGGCAAAACGTCAGTGTGTTATCAATTTTATTCTCATGCTAAATCAAAAAAACCACAGCACTGGACCAGCTACTAAGAACATTAATTCTGTCCCTGCCAAACCCAGAACAGTTACTAATTTGTAATAGTTTAAAGGTTCTTTTGAAGAGTCATTGTTTAATAYTTCAGCAAACACTGGACTGAAAGTGGATATGATGTGCTGTGTTTCAAAGTCCATGACCTGTCTTTTTAAATTAATTTTTGGGAAAAGTCTTCAGCTCAGTTTGTACAACAGTATTTTCCAAGTGGCAAATTTTGTCTTAACGATACTTGTTTGCTTTATAGATACGGAAGCCATCCAGCCTTTTACAGGCATAAGACCAGCACAGGCAGACTTCTTCCCATGTTTTATGTTTATGACTCTTACGTAACAATTCCTGAAATATGGGCAAATCTCTTAACTGTCTCTGGATCCCAGAGTATCCGAAATACWCCCTATGATGCATTATTCATTGCACTTCTTGTAGAAGAAAGACATAAGCATGACATTCACAGAAGTGGTTTTGATGGAATGTACACGTACTTTGCCACCAATGGCTTCTCCTATGGCTCATCTCATCATAATTGGGCGAGTTTAAAAGCCTTTTGTGACAGTAACAACTTAATGTTTATTCCAAGTGTGGGGCCAGGTTATATTGATACCAGCATCCGGCCATGGAACAACCACAACACCCGGAACCGTGTCAATGGGAAGTACTATGAGACKGCCTTCAGCGCAGCCCTTCTGGTGCGACCAGAAATTATTTCCATCACATCTTTTAACGAGTGGCATGAGGGAACTCAGATTGAAAAAGCTGTTCCTAAACGGACTGGACAGATGGTTTACCTTGATTATAAACCTCATAAACCAAATGTTTACCTAGAGCTTACTCAGAAGTGGTCTGAGAAGTACAGAAAAGAGCAAGAGCAGTGGCTTATGTGAGCTGTCCCAGCTGCAGTTGTTTCCTCATGCATTGGCTGTATTGAGAAAGAAATGGAGAGCTGAAGAATCTCTTACTAAATGTCTTTATTGTATCTTTTGAATGTATATGCACTACTACTGAATTTTAATTTTTAAAAGTAAAAAGATTATGAGAATATTGGCAATTCTGCCTTACTGGATATTTTAGTTCAAAAATATTCAGGGAAAGCTGTTTGTTGTTCAGTTGTTTTTGGTTTTTTTTAACTTTGTAACTTGCATGCCAAGTTTTCAGAACATCTGCATGGGATAACGCTACATGACCAAAGTGTAACAAAAAACTGGCAGTTTCTTCCTTCCTTTATTCCTGTAGTTGTGTTTCTAATCAAACTGATGGTGTAATCTAAATCCTCATAGCTTCTTGCAGGATGCATGTCTGTGGTGTGTGGAATAATCTACATTTACGCTTTTTGATGCTTTGCATACAGAGTTCTTGAAATATGACTAGCTTGTGGTCAAAACACTGAAGAGTTTTATGTGATGGAACATTATTGGGTTTAAAAAAAAAAGTATTTGAAAGAAAGTTCCAAAGAACTGCTGAAAGATTTCTAGTTTACTTATTTTTTTTCTGTTTGGTACATGGTGTAGACTWTTGCAGATTACTGGATACTGACCAGGAACATTCTTTTTTCTATTACTTTGAATTAAAAAAAGTAAAGTTGGAATTAAAATTGGAAGATACTTTTTGAGGGGAAAAAAACCCCTAAAGATGCAAAAAAATTATTAAAACTTCCATTGTTGCTTGTTAYATTATCTGCTGATTGACTGCATATACAGATCTAGTGTGCTTTTTTAAATGTTTTAAAGTTTCTAAACCCAGTATCTTGTCCTACATAACTTAATTGTAGGAAGTACTTTTTTTGTTTCTGATTGAGCAACCTAGTTTGGTAGCAATGAGAGCAACTATCCATTTGCTTAATTTGACATCTGAGATTTTTCTTTTTCATCTAGTCCATTAGTTGTTAAATGATTCAGAATTTTAGATACGAAAATCTTGCTGTTATTCACATAAGCACCCTGCCAATGGTACTGTAAGACTGTGGTGTAGCTGGAAATGAGTATTTTCAGCCCTAAGAATCTCATCTGTCAAATGTTGTGATTATTAACTGGCATTTTTTATGAGATTTGAAAGGTTCAATCACACAGACATACCTCCTCAGCAATACATTTTTTGGGATTTTCATAACAATTTCATAACAATTCATAGAATTTCATAACAAAGCTGTAAACTTCAGAATACTAGAAATTGCAGTGTTTTGTTTATTTACAGCAAGCGTTTAATCCTAGCAAAGTGGATTCTTTCTTAGTTGTTWGTTTTATTTTTTTAATCTACATATAAGGTTCTGATCCTGTGTTTGAGTTTATATGCTCAGACTGTTGTGACCACTAGTAATAGCTAGAATTCCATTGATTTCAGCACAACCCATGAAAATTACACTCTTTACTCAGCTCTCACTGTAATCTGGTAAGTGGTAAGGTGAATGTGGAGACTTCTGTTAAAACAGAAACCAAACTAATTATTTTTTTTTCCAGAAAACTTTGTCATTCCAAATAAATATAAACCAGTTACCACTCTAAATTTCTAGAGTTTTTTCTGATATGAAAAATGATTGTTTATGTATCTCTTACTTATTTACAGTTTAGTTTTTGTGTCGTTTCTTTGCGATTGTTCAAGTGATGAGGTGTCATCTAATGCCCTCAGCTGCTTGAAAAAATACAGAAATTGGATGGCAGATATATTACCTGGCATGTTGAAGTGTGCCTCTAGAGTTACTGGAGTCTTATTAATCTCTCTTCATWTTTTTTTGCATTTTCCTGTTACATTTCTGCAAGGTCTGAAATGCCTCTAAAATAAATGTTTACAAATGCTTATTTTGTTTTGCCATGCTCAGGTGGGTAAACTGACATAGACATAGGCATGACCATAGTCAAAAAATAGTGTCTGAGACRTAAAAAGCACTTGTTAGACTTTTACCACTTCCATGTTATCTACTTCCTTTTAAAGGAAGCTGATATTACTTACTTTACTATAACTCCCTTAAATAGCTATATATAACTAATTTTTATAATTTGTTGTATGTTTATGCTTTTACAGCCCAGAGTACCTATATTTATTTTAAATGTGAGGGAACAATTAAATGTTTTTCATATAAAATCAAACCTTTTGAAAGGACAGGTTTCTTTGTTTTCCSTTTGCTTAAACTTCTTTTATCCACTGGTCTTTTCTCACTGTAGTTATCTGAGCACTTTACTGGTCTTGAAAACTTTGCACTTACCTTTTAGCCCTTACTTTCTCCTAGTGGCAGTTTATTTTCTCTGTGACTGTGAAAGTCACTCCTTTGTTGCTGTGTATAGAAACATTTGAAATCTGTTGYATGGTGTTGTGCAACTGAGGTGATCTATCTTGTTTAAAATGCAATTTATGGTAACGATGTAATGGATCTTCATTACTCTGAAAGACTTTTGGAATTACTGTAAAGGTATCGTTTAACCCTTACCATGAAGTGGTTTGGGCCATGGCAAACTGATGTCTAATGGGAGACCTTCAGAGGAATTTACAGAATTTCTCTAGAAAAGAATGGAAATTAAGTGCCTAGAAATTCATCACCCCTGAACATTTACTGTATTATGTGCTTGATGTGTTTTAAAACATAAATCTGCAACTTCACATAATATTTCAGAGTTGAGAATTTAATTTGATGATCCTAAGGAAAGCTGATTGAACAGCAGCTGCTAGAACTACCCCACCTACCTGACCAATACTTTCTCTGTACTTAAATCAATGTGCTGCTTCTTGTTAGAGGGAGTGGAGAGTTTTGCTTATGGACTGTAGCTGCAGTTATGATACTTAATTGAAATTCGAGTGAAAATAGRTCAATGGGTAAGTATTTGTACAAATGCTAAGGAATAAGATAGTTACAAGGGCACAGTTACTGGGGCTAGGGAGGAGAAAATTGAATGTATTTAATAGRAAGGTGATTACTCCAAGCTTTAAGATTACAGTAGGGAGAGATGGGGGTGCCAGTGCAACCAAAGGCTCAACCCAAACTGAGAGGTAGGGAACAACATTTGAAATTATTTTGAGATTTGAAATAGATTTAAGGAGTATCCAGATCCCATTTCAMTTTGGTGTCCCACCAGTTTTACTTCCTGGCCAACTGGAACAAAATACTATAATGACTGTTTTTAATATTTTTACACTGATTAAATGCATTTGACTTATGTTATTTTGTAGTACTTAGAGTGATGTGGGAAGTTTTAAAAGATTGTCCCATGTTATGCCTCTGCAAATACAGAAATACCTGAAGTAATCAATCACATACTACTGACTGAGTATCACCAGGGGGTAAATTGTTTCTAGACAAGTAGCAAGTCCTTGTGGCAAAAAGAGAACATATTTTTAAAAGAAAATCTATAGGTTCATTTCTGCTTCTGTGAGTTACGATCAAGTAAATTGTTTTAGTTCTGTGAGCTGTCTCAGAACTGAAGCGTAGTGCATCAACTCTGAAATAAGAATGTGTATTAAATCTTGTATAGTAGTGCATGTTTGTCAGATCTATAGTCTTGTACTGAATTTTGTGGGCAAACACATGTTGATGCCGTTACTATTTTAGTGGCAAGCTGTAGATTATTGCGAATGTAGTTTTTGCATTGATGTTCATGGTATTTTTCTAGTGCATTTCTTTTGAGGTGCCAATGATYTGTCTCTTAAGAGGTTGTTGAAGCAGAAGGTTCTTCAATGAAAACATTTTTGTTTTGAAATTTGGTRTGTATATGCTCTACATAGTTTGCATTAACACATTCACACATGGTTCTTAAGATTCAATTGAAAATGTCTCTCAGGAGTGTTTCCAGCTCTATGTTGCCAGTAAATGTATCTCTGGGCACATGGATAAGGAGTTACTGTGATTTAGGGCACTTTTTTTTCTGAATCTCATGAACATAAAGARAGGAAATAAAGAATTTATAAACAAATTATTTGCAACTGCATATAAGATGAAGATCTCTCCCAGTCCTACAAGTACTTGTCTTCATCTTTGYACTTCATTAGGATTGTGTTAATGTTTTGTTTCTTTTTGTCTTTTACTTTTGACCAGCATGTTAAATGTTCTATAAATTTCTAAAGTGACTGTATTTCTAAGATTTCATAGTTGGAATATTCAGTAAAGAGAAATCTACAAGATTAGTGGCAGGGCTGAAAAGCCTGATGTGAATTTCATATTGTATAGGTGAATTTGTTGTGAATGGATAGTGTATCTTTGATATGCATTGAACACAAATAAAAAATACCTTTCTTTTAATACCCTACATGGCTGTGACAGAGATGAATTTGCTTCCATAAAAATAAAAAATGTGTGTGTCTATTGAGATATGTGCATATAACCAAAGTCATTATTTTTAAAGTAATACATCATTGTAATAAAATTACAAACTGGATTCTGCTACKTTTAAGTAAGCAATGGTTTTAATTCCCTATGATATTTACGGATGACCTTTTTGCTTATGAATGTTTTCATGAATAATAAATATATGCCCAAAAATTGTGATTTTTAAAGGAATGTGTAATAATGGGGTCTTTTCATAATATGAGTTTTGAAAGTTAGTCTTTATTTTTCTATTACTGTGTGTGCATGTAGAATTTATTAGATTGAAAACAGCAGGCTTATCACAATTTTTTGAAATGGACAATGCTAGGCCTAATTTTTTTGTTATATTTTATATAGGCTGGTGAGTTTATGGTGTTGCAAGTGTCTTTTGAGTCCTGAGGTACAAGTGTATGTTGACAAAAAAAAACTGAAGCTTGCAGTTCACACTGAACTTTAGGAGAGAGGGGCACACAAATAATCAGCCTTGCAGGAGAATGGTTTACAGCTTATTCCTGCAGAAGGGTGAATGAAGTATTTGTTGCATTCTCACAGGATACTGTGCTCTTCAGCACAGTATAAAAAGGTTGGAAGGTAAGCATTGCCATTTTATTTTTCAAGGAAGTGTGAARTAACCTCCTTGGTGTTTGAAAAATCTGTATTGTCATTTCAACAAACTACCTGGACTGGTATGAAAGAAATTAAAGCTAATTCACACACATAGTATTGTGTATTTCTGTTCATAAAGTTATCAATACAGTATGATGATCTTATGAAGAGATGAGAATTATATTTTGTATATTCCATTGCTACTATTCAAAGCTGGCTTAGCACATTCAAAAATGAGGATTTTTTTTTWAAATTAATTTAGGTCTTAGAATATTTGTGTGCAAATATGTGCACAGACAATGTTTTCCTCATATATTTGTGAAAAATGCTACTGCCCTTGTATGGATAGAAAAAACCTAGAGCAGTTTTAGTCAGTTCTCAGATCTTGTCAATGTTCATGAAGTAATCCAGAGTGGCTCACTTCTTGATCCTAGCACAGTTAAGTAGTGTGGATAGTCAGAAATAATCWGAGTATTTAAGTTCATTTCCAATGGCCTAAAAATACGGGTAAAAATCTACTGAACTTTTCTAAATAAGAGAATTTTAGAAATGGTTAAACAAAACTGTTTTCAACATGGATTATAATACAGCAAGAGTACACACTAGCTAACTAGAATCCATGTTGGAGAAAAACTGATGTTTTATTTGATAAGCTGATGTCTGATATTCAGAGCTGATGTACCACTTTTAGAAAACAATTTTGTTTTTAAATTTGGTCTCTGCTTAGAGTATTTAAGACATTTTTATTTAGTTAWAATAGCTGTTTTTTAAAACCTTGAAGAGGTGTATTGCTAGCTCCCCATAGAACCAACACAATGACAGGTGGTTTGTTATTTCTTGGTGGGGAGGGGTGGTGTTTGTTTTTGTTTTGTTTTTTCTTTAAGTCCATAGAAATGAGCACTGTGTATCTGACAGCAGGACACTGTCTTCAGAGTTAGTTTTGTAACTTGAAGTCATTGCTATGGAAACACAGCACTGTCTCTCAAGACTAATTTCTCAAACTGCAGTGTGATTCAACAGACAAAGAACCAGCCATAACTTCAGTTGATTTTTAGAATATTAGGGAAAATTAGRATGTTGGTTTGTCATGATTTTAATGGAAGTTTCTTGGAAAATTCTAATATACTGTGGTAGAAAATACTTTCACCATAGAGCTGAGACTGATTATTCATTAAGGTCAGATAGCCAGTTAAATTTTGAGAAGTATAATTTTAAATATGCTATGTGTATTTCATAATCCCATTGCCACTATTCAAAATAATAGCAGTAAATACTTMTTTTTAAAGGGGAAACTAAAGGAGGCTTCTAAAGAAGCCATTAACCTCAGGAAGCAATATTAATCAATGAGRAACAATASTAARATTTTTCAGGGGAGAAAGAAGCAGTCAGCCATTTACTTCATGAAAGGCTCTGCAGTCCTTATTTTGTCTCACATATATGATTCTTGGTGAGTACTCAARTTTTATTCCAGGTGAGTGAAAAATCTACTTTCAAAATATAAAATGCATTCTGAAAACACAAATGGTAAATTGTGTCAGTTGTACTCTTAGCGTACCAAAAATACATATCCTTTGCTATTTAGGTTGGCTGACCAACTTCCTCATCTACTAATTCACTTGGAAATTTTTGCAGGTTTGTTGTTTGGTTTTTTTTTTCATGAAAACATTGGAGAACAAAGCAAAATTTTAAAACTCCATTGCAGTAACATGACACTGACAAAGATAAGCTGTATAGGAGGGAGGAAAGAAATTAAAAGGTGTCAAAATTATAAAATGTAGTACACAGTATAACCATATTCAGATTATTATATCAATCAAAATATTTTTAAGAGGCCTGGAAGAAGTTCWTGTAGTTAAACAACAGAATAGTTTTAGAAATAAAAGATACTTTAAAATGCAGATTCTGTCCAAAGTATCTAAMCAGAAAAGAACAAAGTTCTGGCATTCATTCTACAACTAAAAAAATTCTCCTACCGAAATGAAGGAACAACTTCCTAGACCTAAAATAAAAAAAAAAAACCCAATAATTAAGATTCCCCATCCATCCCCCAGAAGTAAATACAGCAAACCATAGCAGTCAAAACATAATACAATATTAGGGAMAAAATACACAATCATTTTTGAGAACTATATACTAGAGTCTTCTTTAATGCATCTTTCTAAAACATGTCACAAGCAGACAGCTGGTAGTGTGCTATTAGTGCAGGCAGAGAGCAGAGCAGCAAAAGGATCTTTTAGAGAAGTTTTAAAGTGTTTTGTATCTAAGTTTATTACAGAAGAGGTTAGAGATTTTCATGCTGGATCCTGTATCCATTGGTAATTGATACAAGAAATACCCTAAGTTGAAATGTCGTACAAKTGGTCTTGTGACTGGATCAATAATACAAACAAGCAATAAATCACCCCATTTCAATAGTAGTCATTCAGACGTTTTCAAAGAACTCAAGTGAAATTCTTAAAAATTTGTATACTTTGTTGTTTAAGTTTATGGTAGGCACATGAAGGAGAAGGGACAAATGCGGTATCAATTTTTAAAAAATTTCTAGGAGGGATGCTTGGAACTGTAAACAAGTCTGAAATCCATCCTTGATAAAAAAAATAGTAAGAATGGACATTTAATGGACTGACGTATTGGGCAATGTCAGTGCAGTTTTCCAAAAGAAAGTCATGCACCAAAAATCCATTACATTTTTGAAATTGTAATTAGAAATGTGGCCAAGGACAGTAAAGCTTCCAGCAAAGTATTTGGCATTCAAAAGATACTAAATTTTTATGCAAGTAGAGGGAAGAATTTTCAATACATTATTTGCCATTAAAAGTTAAGAAATAGATAATAGAAACATTAAATTTTCATAGCAACAGGCAGGTACTTGTGAGGTCACAAAATCTGTTGTGGCATTTGTGTTGTTCAGAAAATAATTTAAAAATACATGTGCTAGTGCTAAACAATTTCTAAAGATAATCATAATTAAAACCCTRATGATGCAAAGTAACAAATTGGGTGATAAAAGAGCTGGAAAAGCATAGTATCATGTGCATGTATAGTATCAGTACATACTACACATGCAGAAAGCTGTACTACTTTATAGTTGTAGTCTACTAATTACTGCTTAAAATAAATTTGGCTGTCCATTTGGTTAGTACTATTAAAATTAAGCTCATAGATAATAAACAACAAATATATTATTAGGAAAGACAATTGAAAATATATACCATTGTATAAATGTGTRTCATGCTTGTGTCTGGAATACTGGTTTTCTATCTCCTTTTTAAAAAAGAACTGAAAAGATACATGGAAAGATTACAGAAATCAGAGTAAGAGATTTGAACCAAGGAAAATGTGCATTAAAAATACTCAACTTCAAGAAAAGTTGTTCCTCAGAATGTGCCAGTGGATTATTGAAGGTCATAAAGGAAATTAATAGAGAACAGTAACAATTTTCTGTTCTTTGTGCCAAAGGAAGGTCATCTAATTAAATTTTCAGATAAGGTATTAAAACAGAATAGGAAGTTGGGGTTTTTTTMACTCAGTATAGTAAAATTATCAAATGTACTGCCACAAGATATTGTAGAAGTTGAAAGTATAATAGGTAGAAAGTCACAATATCATTGATTCATAAGCGATGTGGYCCAGGTGCAACTTTTGCCTTAAAAAATATCTAAATAACTGATTATCAGAAAGCAAGAGAACATTAGAATATTAAGGCTTATTTGTGATTTTTGAGCTTTAGTTTAGGCTCTAAACAGATTTACTAAAGTTTGTTAAAATAATAGAGAAGCCAGAATATTAGTGATCAGAATRTTTAACATGCTGTGTACATAAAAGCATGACAGCAACAGGTGAAAAGCATTTTAAATGAGAACAAACATAAATTGAACATACAGTGGTAACAATGTCAATATGTAATGTGAATCTAATGCTATCAGAGATATAGTAGCATAAGATATGTAGAAAATTTTGAGTGTAATTCTGAAATGCTGGGGTTTTATAAATTATTAACCTCAAATTATGACATTATAGAAATGSTATGCTATTCATAAATGCTTCTCATAAGCCCTTCCCCTTCTGTCTCCATCTTTGCAGCTGCATACTTTATTGCATCACAGATGCAGAAAAATAGCTACATAATACCTTTTGGTGAGATTCTTAGAGGAAGGGTAATTTTTTTATTTGCACTAGACTCAAGATACAAGATTCAGTTCCCAGCTGTGTTACAGTAACTTGCTGGCCTCAAGCAATTCCCTAAGTCCCCAGTGTGTAAAACAGAAGTAATATTCCRTATCTATTATGATCTGGCTGTCTGATTTATTCAGTTGTCAAAAGTATTTTTTTCAGACAAAGACAGTTTCTTCCAACAATTTGTGAGCAGAGCACAGAGGGTACCCTGTCACTGTCACATGCTTATCTAGATGCTGCTAAAACAAGCTATCTTCAGAAGCTAAAATCTCAGAGCTTTCTTCTGGGGGTGCCTGATGTTTCTGGTTTTTATGTAGAGCAGTTAAAGAWTAGCTTTAGATTCAGCTGCACAAGAATTGGTCTTCTTACCAATACCTTTTTTTCCCTAAAGCAGGAGAAAAAAGATATTATCAGAAGAATTACTTTATCATCAGACGCTATAATTTTACCAGCTGGGGTGTTGAGAGGATGGCATGTAAATATTGCAGTTCCCTTAGATGAGAAAGAAATGWGGGGCCCTGAGGTCTTCAGGGAATGCTGCAAATTGCATGTGCTGATTATCTGAGGAAAAGGTTGTCCCAGAATCACTTCCTCTAGAGCTGCAGCAACAATTTGAGGTGACTGAACTTGCCTTTTTCTTACTTTTCATGCCCTTCTCCTATAATTAGCAGGGTTTATGACATCTATTTTTCCTGTAGTTGGCATTCCTGTCTCACTGTCCTGTGCCAACTCCSATGCTTGCTGCCTTCTGCTTACTTCACAGTTACCCCTCACATACAATTTTCTAAGTTTTCTAGTAGTTAAGTGATTGATTCAGTGAGAAGCAAAAGGGAGGGACTGCTGGAGTGAAAGAGAAGATTTTTGAGAAAACTCAATAACTTTCATTTTCTTTGGTGGAAAATGGGCATTCAGCAATGTAAACTGAGAGTTGTGTACAGGCATGGAGGGTAACCTCAGCACTGGACTGCAACTTGGGATCCAGGTGTTTAGCCACAAAACTAAATCCTATGCATCCAATATGTAAGAGGTTGTACTCTTAACACTTTGTTGACTGACAAATCCACTTTCAAGTGCAAGAGGAAAAATGACTCTGAACTGTGAGTATCTTAAAACCAAAGTATTGTTTGCAGGTTTTAAATTTCTGAATATGTACTGACCTGCCAGTAATAGCAAAATTYTGAGCATGAGTCCTCCTCGCATGCTCAGATGGTATTTAATGTGTGAGCAAGACTTGCTCATAAGATAACAGATCAGATAAATATATTACAGACAAGAAATTGCACAGTGAAACTCAGAAAGTCTGTCACAGTATGGGTGGTGAGGACTAAGGAAGCAGATTAAAAGGAATAGGATAAGGTTGAGACATGAACTGTCAGAAAAGTGAAAGAACAGCAAATATGGCAAGAAATACTGCCACTATCTATCTAGGTGCTCCCTTCATGAAAATAACAGTGGTTGGGCAGGTTATTGAGTGCACACAGTCAGGAATCCAGAGGTAGCTGGGTTCAGGCAGGACTTATGCCATGGAGAGTAAAGAAAAGGCATGATAAAAACTGGGAAAACCTCCTTAGAAGCTTGTGGTTGACAGGCTTTGGAAAGAATATGATTTTATGTGACTTATATGACTTCCATTTCCTTTTATGCTTTGTCTGCTCAAATTGCTAAATGGATGAGTCACTGTGGGTTGCTTGTTACTGTCAGAACTATTGCACAAGCAGTTTGTCTGAAATGGGGAGCCTTTATTGCCTTCTTTCCTAGCACAGGTTATGAATGGCTTAGTTGTTGGGTACTGTGTTTTTAGACATCCTTAGCACATTGCTCTCTTTTTCCATACTGTAAGCAGATATTTATTGGTTGCATGTGGGGTAACCAGAGTTGATTTCCTCATAGACCTCTTAAATTATTGAGTATTTAATATGTAACTATAGAGTAACTTTATGCACATGTAGATAGATCCTTATTCCCGTAGACTTTTTATGTAGCTGTAAAGATGTATTTAATTCTTTACATCCCTTAGAGCCCTTTATTCACCTCCTAATAACAGCCAAGTGCTTCAGTTCTCTTTTGTTTTAAATAGGTTTAAATAATTATGAAGGGTTTACAAGCTCTGCAGGTTTTKTTACCAAGTCCAGATGAATCTTAGTCTGGAGATGTGGCTCTTTTTTAACCTCCCAGTCTCTCAGAGAAGAGAACTGCATACTGCAGGTTATCATGTTCCACTGCACCTGCACAGTGCAGCTGGTGCTTTTTAACAATAAATCACTGTAAATGACAGGCTCACAAAGCAGTGGACTTAAGCAATAACTTGGTCACCTGTTGAAAGCATTGGGCTAATTGCTGTCCAGCAGAGGAGCAAGGACACAGTTGTGAACCCTGGAAACACCAAATGCAATGCCTGTGTGCAGGCCTGAGATACTGCGTGTGCCCAGGTGTGCAGGGAAACAGCCAGACTTCAGCAGCACCAAGCAACCCACACAAATTCAGCAATTCCAGAGCTCCCAGGACATGCCAGTTCTTTGCTGGTCCAAGGGTGCAAGAGGAGAAAGGCCTGAGACCACTCCAAATGGCAGCTAGGTGCTCTTATATCCACCTCCCAAGCAGTTCCTGCAGGTACCCTTAGGACCAGCATCACCAATGGCTGCATGACTTACTTAGACCAGGAAGGTACAGAACAGGACTAGAAACCAGTGCAAACTGAGAGGCAGCTGTGATCAGCAACAAATGCTCCAAYAGCACTCCTAGGACGATTGCAACATTTTTATTTGTTAATTCATTTCTTCTGGTAATCAATTACTCTCTCAAACTACAGTCTGTGCAAATCTCAGCAATGTATTTAGGACTTAACACAGATATATTGAATTAAATTGCCCTTGTAAAGTGGAATGCCAGCAGTATTAATTACAAAATTATGCCATACCTACAGCATTTTATGTAATTTTTTGCTAATACTCCATTAATTTATTATGTTTTTTCCTCATAATTTAGAATGTTTGGCTAAATAATTTATATTCTCTTTTCCATTATGATTTATATAACAATAATTTAAAAAAGCATAGCTAGTTTATAACTTTTTATCCAAATGAGCAAGAGTACCCATGATATAAATTACAGGAGCTATATAGGAGTTCAGACAACACTTGCACAATTAAAATTATTTGGGCACCTTATTTAATATAATTTCACAAAACATACTGATTTTTTCTAACAAATAAAATGTTTCAGGAGCTCTCTTAGTATTTTTATTAGAATGCAGAGAAGGGAATAAATTTAGTTTAGCAGAACCTCTCAAAATACTGTGTCACTAAAAATTGAAAATCTGCAAAAATGCAAATAAGCAGTCAAAACACCAATATAACCTAATCCAGAATTAAACTGTATTTATTTCTGTTAAAGTGCATCATCAGTAATATTTAATTGAATTGTCCAGGACAGTGAAAACAAGAAGGTTGTACAGATACTGTTGCACACCAGCTTTTYCTGAAGCAGTGTTTGGATTTGGAGGGAGAGCTGAGAGAGGATTAAAGAAAGGGTGGTATTTCACTGTAATGCTGCCTTTGCTTAATGCATGTACTCAGTACTTAGCATCTCATACCTGTGAGATACTGAAATTTCTCATTACTTGGCTGTAACCTGTGTTCCCAATGTTAAGGTATTTCCTGGTCTTTCATCTCCTTTCATCTAAAATGCTCAAAATATTTGGGAAAGAGAAAAATACATCATAATAATAGTACACAACACATACATGTATGTGTATATGTTTGGTGGCACTTTCTTCAATTTTTTTTACGTGCTTTGGGAAGACAAAGCTCRTATTGGCCTTTATTAACCCTTTCTACCAAGCAAGTAACACTTCTGCCAGGAGAGGCTGTTTGATACAGGACATGAGGAATTAGCCTGTTGATTTAGTCAAGTACCCTGTTCCTGTCCCTGTCACCAGTCTTCAGTATGGCTTTTGAAAAGCCATGTTCCCACTTTGTTCTTCCAGCTTTGGCCTGGCATTTGAGACTAATAGTATTGATTGTTCTTTTCACAGTACTGTGAGATCTACAGATGACCAATGCTTTGTGAACCCTTTGTTGGCCGTATTTTCTCTTGTTTGGAAATCTTTTACCCTTTCTGTTTCAGCTCAGCTGATAAATAATGAAGAAATATTGAGGTGATTTTCATTTTACATATATAAAAATGGTGTTATAAAGAAACTAGAAAACCTTGTTTCCCTGATGCTTTTCATGATTACTGGTGAAAGCAGACAGATTTAGGAGAAGGTTTAGAACAAAGTACATTCCACGTTTTAGTCATTCCAAATATATTGCATTTTCCTGGCCTAGAAAGGGCTTGGCTGAAGCTGAGGAATAGAGAAATGAGACTGGAAGAAGGACAATGAAGGCAAAGGAAAATACGCACAGAAAATGTGAAGAAAACAGGACAGGAACAACAGAAAATWAGCCCAAAAATAGTCTTAGATTTTAAAGCAAGTGTTGCGCTTTTCCATTCTAATCTGATGGTTCATTTTTGCTAGTCTTTTTGATGTCTTTGAAATTGATTATTTAATTCAAATTTCATCCTAATAATAGGTTGAGGTTGCTTCTTGGTAATTTACTAGTACTAATCCTGTCCTTCTGTAGTATACCATAAGGCTTTTGGCCTCAGAAATTAGCCTGAAAATTGTTATTATTATATAATAAATTKGGAACTTCCTCAAGCTATCATGATATTATTTAGAAACCTTCAGACTACACTAATAATTGTCATGTTTTACTTTGTGAAGGGAATAAAAACATAGTTATATGAGATCTTGCTATGTAGATCACACTCAGTCAAAGGCAGAGGGAAATTTCTGGGAGAATCTTGCAATGCTGCCTTGTGGTACCTAAAGGGAGCTTGTGGGAAGGCTGAGAGGGACCTTTYACAAGCTGGATAGGACTTGTAGTAGGACAAGGGTGAATGGCCCTAAGATGAAGGGGGGATACATTTTGATTAGATATTAGGAAGAAAATCTATAAGGGTGGTGAGGCACTGGAATAATTTGCCCAAAGAGTTTGTGGACTCCTYGTCCCTGGAGGTGTTCATGACAGTGTGGCTCTGAGGAAGGTCATCTCTCTATAATTAACAAAATGCTCATTGCCTAGTCAATATGAGCTACAGATTTATTCGTCCCATGTGTRATCTTTCTGACAGAAGTGAATGTCAAGACAAGGTGTCTAATTTTCTCTCATATTTTGTAATGGATTGCATTTGCTCTGTCACACCTTTAGAAGATATATCTGTGATAGAATTTTCATAATGTCTTGCTTTGTTTGTATTCAATTCACATCCAGGATAATCCTTTAGGACACAGTACTGCAAGGTGCTGAGAAAAACTGGGGAGTTACTGAGCAATGTCAGTTCTCATAGAAACTGGTGAAGTTAAGGGCAATTTGCTACCCAAGGAGACCTTCAGTATTTCAGAGTTAGTTAATCCATTTGTCTAGTAAAATAAATGAGTAAGACTAGGGAGGAAAGCATCTTACCTGTGGCTCCCCTGAGGTGTATCTCTGCTGCAGTCACAGGACTGCAGGCTGGCTGCTTTGGCACAAAGCTCTGCACAGGCTGCAAAACCTGTCCTGGAGGGAAAACAGCACCTGCCAGCAGGGTTGACATGTTGGGCATGTGACAGAGTTTCAGAAAACATCTGCCAAATCCAATCACTGGTACAAGGTAGTTTCTGAATCTGACAAAGCACAGTCATGAACTGAATCCAAGTGTGTGKTGTGCTTGGGCCTGTTGGGACTCAGGTCACTATAAGTATCAGCAGAAGTAAAAAATCTTCAGTCTGGACCAGCATCATTCCTTTGGTATTTCATCTTAAGAAGCCCCATGTGCACTGTAATGTCCTGTTCTGCTGCCCCTTGTCCCAAAGTAGTCAGCCAAGCCTGGATCCATATTTCTTYATAACAGGCACCTCACTAAGCCTTGTTTTCCTGCACCCTCTCTACAGGTAATGAAGAAATACTGAAATTTCTCATTTCCAAATTACCCTTGAATGCTTTACTGTTTAAATAAAATAAATTTTATTAGGGAACATWTCTAGGTGCTGCTGCTAACCTGTGCTGTTGATATTTTAGGATGAACCTGGCACACTTTTAGCCAGTGCTAATGCCCATTTCATGTCTTCAACAGCTTCTGGGTGTAGYTTGAGCTTCAACACCATCAACAGATAATTTCCAAATGGAAGTTTGGAGGTGCCCCTATTRTTGATGCTGAGAGTGTTCAGCAGTGTGGCTGCAAGATGTTTTCTGTCAGACAACAGCAGCAACAGATGAAGACTGAGAGTGTATTTTATTTGCTGGTGGAGAGAGCTTTCCATTCTAATGCAAAGCACATGGTGGAAGAAGTGATACCAGCTGTTRCTTAAATGTGTTGTAATTTCAGCAGTCATACATAAAGAAAGACCCCTAGCCTCTAGTGTCTTCTAAACATTTGATTTCCAAACACATGCTTGTGATTCCTTGGAGGCTCTTCTAACTGTCAAATTATTGACATGGATTGGGTTGAGAGCAMAGCTATTTCTCACTTAACTTAAAACTAGGCCTTGTGAATTCACAATGATAGTGGCTAGTGGTGCCCTGTGTTTGGATCCTGATTGTAGTGGCTACATTTGGATGTTTTAGAGAACTTCTCTAGCCAAGGAAATCTTCATTTCTCAAGCCACAGAATCACTTTTCACGGAGCAGTAAGAGGTTGAGCTTAAACTAAGGACAACCACAATCCCTTTGAGAGAGTATTGACCACTGAATTTTATGTGTGGCCACGAATACTTTCAGTTTCAGATGCTGTACAAGAGACCTTTACCTTCTGAAATGTGATTAGATGGAGACAGTAAATGGCACAACAAATCAGCCACCTCATGTTTGGCATTTCCTAAGCACATCTGCAATATTGCAGATTTTTTTTCACTTAAACCTTTGTTTCTGAGAGTAATCCTTATCTTTGTGAGAAATCTGAGTTATCTCTGGAGATTAGTAATGAATTTGTTAATATTCAGATAGCATTTTGTGTCCTTCTATGCTCTTTTACATCAAAGAAGGTTAACTCTTCTATGTATAACCTCATTAGTTTTGTTAGTTTTAAGTATATGCCTAGCCTTGTTCTTGGCTTTTGGAAAAGCTGAGCAACATTTGCAGAATCATGTTTAATGAAGCTTTGGCATTTAAGGGTATTGCAAATGCAAATATCATGGTATGAAAGTAATATTTGTGTGTTA
>CADDXX010000533.1:211787-234589 GCA_902810485.1 Alauda arvensis
TAGTTTTGCACCAAAAGTAAAGAAGCTAGTCTTTTTGTTTGTTTACTCATTTTCTACTGTTGGTTTTTATTTTGTAAAAAATCTTGTCTTGTATACAGTCAAATGCAGAACGAATGCAGGGAAAGGCAAATGAATTCATGTGAGTAGTATATCCAGCCTGTCCTAGATGCTAAGGGTACATGTRTAGCTTCCTTGTAATATAATAACTTGTAATCACAATATAATATATCATTGTAAGACTATAATAATCTGACAATACCACAACATATTTATTGTAGGGGAGCATATTTTTAAACCCAGGAATGAGTGATATATAAAGCATAAAGGAGCATAAAGRTTTGAATTCACCAGACATTTTAAGCTGGCTCCTGAGTTATTTTATGCTTCTTTAAGTCTTAGTACAATAGCATTTGAAATACCTTTGTGCTCTGCTTCATAGTCAAGTTAGTGCTGTGGTATATGAGCACATTCCTTCCTCCATTTTTGAATATGGGGTCAGCCAATTTTTTGGAGGGCAAGGCTCTGAGGAAGGATAAGCAGGAGTGCTCTGATGACCTTGTCTATACGTGCATACATTCTCTATAACATGTCACTTCTCATTTGTCCCAGTCACACTGCTCAAATGCAGTATCTTCTTTTTGCACTGTAGCATGAGAAAATGCAGATGTCAGGACTGCTGGCCATTATCATTGTTYAATCATAGAAATTCACCATTTGCACCTCTTCTTAAACAGCTGTAGGATTTAGGATGATCTGGCAGTTTCCAGCTCCCTGTTACGAWTTTTTTTCCTGTTCACTGTCAAGCGTGCGGGTGTGCGTGCAGGTGTCTGTTCTGATGGGACAGCCATTGGATCACTGTTTGGAAATTACTGCTCAGGCTAAGCTTGCACAGCCATCCCAGCTAAAAATAACATTTAGTTCTCCTCACAACTGCTTGCATGGCCTGAATACATTTTCAAAGTGTCAGTCTTGATTTCTATCTTTCTCTCTGCCCTTCCTAATCTCTGATGCATGTAGCGGACAACATGAAATGGATTTTTCTTGCAT
This sequence comes from Alauda arvensis, assembly GCA_902810485.1. Lineage (NCBI taxonomy): Eukaryota > Metazoa > Chordata > Aves > Passeriformes > Alaudidae > Alauda > Alauda arvensis. Next base: position 212,835 of record CADDXX010000533.1, read on the forward strand.
TTGAATTTCACTGATTTCCTAAATCCTGTTTGCCTGGAGGCAGAATGACAATGTGATTTCCTCCTTTTCCACTTGGCTCTCAGAGGTAATGCTCAGGACAACACTATATGTAGTCACTTAAGCATGACCAGAAGTACTATGGCCAGTTCTTCCCTTCATCTTATTTTCCTTTCATATTTTTATAAAAATTCCACTACTATTTCTTGTGCCCATTCATTTCTTGCTGCTTTGTGCCCTCAGTCACTGCTCAGATCATCTTGCCTATCGAGAGCAGAAAGGGAGGCTGTGCYACAGAGCTGCAGCCAGCCCACACAGCTGTATTGACTGAGGGTGTGAAAAGCTCATCCCACCAAAGTGACATCATGCTGTTCCCACAGCTCCYGTGAACTTCAGTTTGTTTATTTTCTTAGTTTATGTCAGAGGCATAAAAAAGCAGAAGAGCTGGATTTGGATCAAAGCTGGAGATGGAGCCTGGTTTCTTCATAAGTCATCGTGGTTGCAGGGTCTTCACCCCTGAAATTTGTCATGTGTCAGAGGACACATGCTATTACATCAAAGGTAAGCACCAGATTCAAAACTGCAATTTGTACTCTTTTCTTCTTCCTCCACTTGAAGCGCAGCTGCTTAGTCTTCAATCAATAAACACGTTTTATTTAATTTTATTAACTCCTGATGTCTCTCTGGTGCATAAGGTTTTCCCTTTTTTATGTGACCAAGTTAAGACAACCTTGGCATAGTTAAGTAATTCGGTGCCTAGATTGATTTGGTGTCCAACAAGGATCTATCAGAAGGAGAGGTCAGTCTTCTCAGAGCATTCTTAAGATGCAGCAAAGGGATTATCCTGCTTCAAAAACATGGTTGTGGCAACTGCTTTCTGTTGAGGGCAAGTTTAGAGTGAAAATTGCTCTCCCTTTCAGAAAAGACCCTACTAAACATTCGGCAAGGAATTGGGAGAATCAGATCTTCTGTCCTTTAACATACATCTTCCTAGGAAAACTTTCTTAATATTGTGCTAAAAGTTATTTAAATTAAGGAAGGACACTTTCTACTTTCCCTCTTAATGTTATGTCATGGTGAAAAAAGGCATCAAGTTTCAGTGACTTAAGAGAGGGAGAGAATAGAGCATTGACGTTGGAGCATCTTAGCCATACCTTGCTTCTATAACTGGTTGTCTTGCCAAAGACAGCATGGAGGGTAAATGTTACAGATAATCTGATCAAGCAAAGGAAGTGGATGATGCCTTTGATCAGGGAATTGAACTTTAAAGTTAAACTAATAAAAGGTCAGAGGCCTATTAAATTATTCCAGGTGCAAAGCAGARTAGTAAGGAAAGTAATTTTGGGCTTAGGTACCAATCTTCACCCAAATACAACAAAATTGACTGATGTGGGGTTTGTTGTTTTTGGCTTTTTTTTTTTCCCTACTTCTTGTCCTGAGGCAGCCAAGGAAGATGGAACATGGAACTGCTGGATTTGTTTAGTACTTTTTCTATAACATAAAGTGCATTGTGTGTGTGATTGTTTTGGAGCTGTGGGGATTACCAGCACTACCTTTATGCTGAGTCAAAGTTCATTCTTAGGAGGCCTTCAAATTGCCTAGTGCTTCAGGGCTGCTGTTGTATGTATTAATTTTTAGTGAACCTTTCCTCTAATTACAGCACAGCCACACAGCAGTTCCATGGACTCTGTAGTAAACTTTGTGTAAAATCCTCATTGTCTCTGTAGGAACACAGCTACCAGGAAACTCAGGGGACAACCATGTCAATATTTCAAAAATTGAAAAACAGTGTGCTCCGAGGAGCCTACATAAAATCTTGCACTTGGATGCAGCTGATGTTACCATGTCAGCATGAATTGCTGGAGGGAAGAGAGAACAGAAATGCTTTTCTATTTCTAAACACTCTCTTTTACATTTGTTTAGTTTATGCAGTATAGTTTCATTTCAATCTATGCAGTGTTATACTGTTGGCATGTTGCTTTCACTATTCACTTAAAATAGAGAATATAAAACAGGGAAAGTAAACTGTGGCAAGGGGGACAGATGGAATTTTTCCTCTTACGTAAAAAATACAAAGTAATGAATATGTATGCAAACACTTTTTTACATGTGACATACAATGAATAGGTCTTCGTGTCTCTGTCATAGCCCCCTAAAATTCTACAACCTCACAGAGATTCTTATATAAATCAAATTATGCAGAATCTAATGTCTTCTCATTAGCAAAAGGGAAATATGCCCTTTGTTGCTGGGAATGGCAAAAGAAAATCCACAGATCTTTCATTAAAAATATTAAATCTGTATTTTTTTAGACTAAAAAGAAGACTAAAAAGAAGTAGCCTAGGAAGGAAAGAAAGCACACTTTCAACAACTGATCATCTCTTCTACATTCCATCAGTTCTTCTGCAGTAGCCATCATCTGAATAGCTGAAGGGCTTCTTTTAAGCCTCTGTCTGCATCTCTTTTTTATCTGATTTCTGTATTAATTTACAAAACCTGTGAAARGAAATGTAATCACACCAACTAACAGTAGGATTCACATTCTGCAATATTTTCCCAGGAAGTTAGGGTCTTAATTTGTAAACAGCTGGCAGAAATTATATGCAGTAAAGTATTTGATCAAGTAGTTTGAACAGTCARTTATAGTGAAAAGTTCATTAAATATGTCTTAATGAAAACATACGTYGTCAGAACAGAGCCTTCAAGTGAGTTCATATGTTTGAATACCTCTGAAGCTCCATTGTGCACACCAACTATTCAAARTAAGAGGTAAAATATGCAAAAGTGAGTTTTCAGTTGAGTCTAGTGAGACAAGCATCAATCCCTTTTTCATCTCTACATTTGGGTGATCTGAACATGAATGATTTCATTTTCTTTCTAAAAATATGTTCAGAAGAAGGCAGTTTCTAGACCATTGATTTAAATGAAGTTCAGTAATTGAGTAAATAGTGGCTCATACTATATCCCCTGCAATATCTGAGTATGGCTCAGGAGTGCTGTTGGAAAACCTAAACTCCAAATGATTTCTGGACTGAATTCTTCCTCCTTGCTTACCTTGTACTGCCTGTGAAGCCACAAACCTAATGCCCAATAGGTCACTTGAAAGCAGGCGTGGCAGATTCTTATCTAACATTTAAATCGTGAGACTCTGACTAAATGGAGCACAGTTCTTACAGTCTCTGTTCCTTGGCCATTTTCTGTTTATCAGGTTACTGTATGTGTGCTTCTTTTAGATCCTACTGTTCTCTGTTTAGTTAATTATAATTGCTAAGCAAATACATCCTTTCAGTTACCATAACACTGAGCTATTGTTTTGAAAGTTTGTGCCACTTAATTTACAAATCCAAGATTATTTCATCAGCTGTCTTTTCCAGCAACACAAGGGACTCTGCCAATCATTGTAMTAAATTTGCTGAAAAGATAAGAGTTAATAGGAGCTCATTCAGCTTTGCCATCTATYGTACAGCAGCATTGAGTGTCCTCTTTAATATGCAATATAATTAAATGTCCTTGAGGAGTTTACATGTTGCTCATTTTCATTCTCCTGTTATAAAAGGAAAATTGCTTCACCTTATAAGCTTGATCTCCACAGTCCAGTATGAAAGATGTGTTTATTGACTGTATTTTAAAATAGAACAGATATATTGCAGGAGGTAAAGACCTTGTAAATATATTTGCCTTTAACTGAACAAAAGAGGTGGTGCCTGAGGGACCAAACGCTGGGGGTGCCCAGTGGGTTGGACCACCCTTGGAGAACTGGCTCTGCACAGCCCTGCTGCTGTTCATCTGCTGCAGTATGCTGAGGCACCTCYGAGGCCAAGCCAAGAAAGGAAACATCAGCAAGGTCCATGGCCAGGCACAATCCTTGGTTTGTCCCCAGTGCAGCTGACAGCACAGGCTCCAACTCCAGCACGGCTCCCAAGTGGAGGCACCTTGGCTTCCCACTGCTCTTGCTCACACARCCCAGCCACATCATCTCAGAGCTGGTCTGAGCACCCACAGCCAGAGCTCCAGGAAGGGCAGAGACACTGCAGAGYCTGTTGATGCTCTCAGGGCCCCAGCTAAGATTAGAAACAAAGACTGGTGAGGCTGCCATGAAGTGCTGTAATGGTCCTTTATTTTGTAGCATCTCAGAATGATTCCCACAGTGTTTCCATAGGAAAGTAGAGTGTGTGCTAGAGGTATCATASTCTTCAGCTTCTCCTCAATAATACTGTAAAGCCAATGACAATTTTAAACTGTATCTGTATGTAGAGCTAAGAATTTCTATCATTGTTTCCAAGAACACATTTCACAGAATCATGGAGTCATAGAATCCTATAATCATGGAATCATAGAATCACAGAATCATAGCATGGCTTGAGTTGTAAGGAATCATCTAGTTCCAATCTCTCTGCTGTGGCAAGGATACATTGCACTGGACCAAATTACTCAAAGTCCCATCCAACCTGGCCTTGAACACTTTCAGGGATGGGGCATCCACAACTTCACTGACAAATCTGTTCCAGTGCCTCACCACCCTCAGAGAAAAGAATTCCTAATATGTAAWCCACACCTGCTGTCTTTCAGTTTCAAGCCACTTCAGTTTGAAGGACACCTAGTGCCCGTGTAAACTGTTCTTCTCCAGCTTTCTTGTGAAACTCCTTTGAGTACTGGAAGGTTTCCATAAGTTCTCCCTAGCACYTTTCTCTTTTCCAGGCTGAACAGCCCCAGCTCTCTCAGCCTGTCTCCATAGGAGAGGTGCTCTAGCCCTAATCATTGTCATGGCCTCCTCTGTACTCAGTACAGTAGCTCCACATTTTTCYTATGTTGGGGGCATCAGAATCACTGGATGTGATTGTTATTTTAAAAGTTCATTGACTATTTGAGTTGCTTTGCTTTTAGAAAAACAAACACCACTGTACTTTGTTGGTTTTACAAGCGCAACCCATGTAGGGCTAAGACACTGTGCAAGTATAAATTACTTACAGCACGATTTTAAAGCATTCTTCATCTTGTGTCAATACAGAGGTCTGTCCATATTTTTTACACAGGCAGATTTGTAGAAATATATATAATTTATTGTAGTTTCATACAATATGAATTTGCTGATTAAAAGCAGGGGGAAATGAGCAGAGAATTGCACAATCATTAGCTTATTGAATGCTTTGGGAAAAATTACTATTATAAATTACTATTATAGGGAATGATGTAGAAATACGAGGAAGTGTTTGCAGAAAAACAAAAACAAAARCACACAAACAAAAGATCTGAAAAGCAGCAAGAGAATCAAAATGATGTCACAAATCCATTATGTATGAAAACTTATGGTTTTCTAAGTGATCAGAGAAAAACCAAAAAGGGTAGACCTTGCATTCATGAAGACCATTCCATTGCAATGCCCTATTCAAAACTGCTTGCAGCTTCTTAAGAGAAGCTATTATTACGAGAAATATGTATAATATACCATCAAATAGCAAAAGCATAAAAATTAAAGAAAAAAAATCTGCATTTTTAATTTTAATAGATTTTCTTCCTTCTTTGTACTTCTTGATAAACTAGGTAGAGAATTTTAAGCATCATGGAATATTTAGGGTCAATTTTTCTGCTAATGTTTGTCTAAGTTATTGAGCAGATGCCCTGGTCTACAATATTTGGAGGCTGTTACTGGAATTCAGCCAGACACACCTGTGTCAAACCAGTTTGACAAAAAGCATGGAAATGTAAGTGGTGAAGCAATCTACAAGGATGTGCCGTAGTTTCCTGGTTACTCTCAGATAATATTCAAGTGTCATGCCTTGAAGTAATAAGGGCAATGATAAAAGTAATTTYTACAACTTTWCAAAGTCTTTCAAGTAAACACTCACATATAGTTGAATTTTCTTGGTAAAGGGGTTGCAGTCTCAACAGAAAAGGGGGGGAAGTATTAATTGCTTCTGCTGTCTGGCCCAAAGAAGTAGGAAGGTTACAGACAAAGCTACAAGAGAAACCTCACAAAACTGGTGTCAGATTTTTCCTGTATTTAACAGGGAATTACAGGATTGCCATTCATGTCACACAGCCTAGGCCAAGAGAGGAGCCTGTTTCCTTTACTCATTCACAGCTTGGTCCTGTTCAGACCTGTCCTTTGAGGCCGTAATTTTCAGAATTGTTACATATCACCTTCTGTCAGTAGGTGGGACAGAAGTGACTCRAGGAGCTCTGCTTTCCTTGGTGTCTGAGCTGGCAGGAAGCTAATGAGGCTTCTGCTTCCCACCACCTCCTCCTCAAAATAGAAGCAGATTTGCAATTAATTATCAATATTATATTTTCTGCCTTTCCAGAACAGTGCAGCTGAGCAGTCGTTTTTTTTACTCTAGGTGTGTTACAAAATTACAATCTGCCCTTCCTCAGCATTCAGGAGTGTCCAGAATCAAAGTCTATATGGCACCTACTTTATGAGAATTCTTTTGAGAACATCTGTTTAAAGTGCCCAGTCATYTGTAGGGGTTGTTAGTCAACTCAGATTTTCACACAACATTAGAATCATGAAATTTGCTGAATCAGAGATTTAGAGATTTTAGACACAGATTTAGACAGAGATTCCCTCAAAACTGACTGGAAAATACATTGACAGCCTATTCTTCAGACCTGGTTTTCACCTGCCTTGTGTTTTCTCTATAAGATGCCAACACAGAGCTGCTGTCCCACAGAATTATGTGCTTCACTTTTAGGCCACCTTTTTACAGATATGCTAAGCACAGACCCAAATCAGGGTCAGTCTAACAGTAATTTAATTTATGTGTCATTTTTCCACCTTCCTGAAATATCGCCTTGTTTTTAAAGCTGTGTGTTTACAATGGAGACAGGAGAATGTCCTTTCAAAATTTTAAGAAAATTTCTAATCATATCTTTGAGTTAAAGGCCACRAACTTACCCTGACTTGAAATCTGAAGATTTTCATGGGATTTGTTTGGGCTTTTTTCTTTTGGKTTTTTTTGTRTTTGATTGGTTGGTTTTTTTCCTTATTGCCACAATACTTTCCCAGTGAGTGACAGCTTTGCACAAACTTTAAATTTCCCAGGACTCTTAGACACTAGCCTTGTTTTTGTCACAAATTTCTCACTTCAATAATTTCTTCAGATGAATTTTTTAAAGTCCTAATTCTGTAAGAAATAATTAAATAATGATTTCTTGTATATCAGGAATGTAATGGATAGTTGCCATCAATTTTGCTGTGTTGTTTTGCTGTTTTATTTCATGGGCAAATTGGAGATCTAATTGATTGAGGTTTGCCATCAATTGTGGGTTAGACAGCTTCTGTGCAGCTTCTTAAAAAAAACCAAACCAACAAACCAAAAAGCTCACAAACTTAATTTTGCTTTTTACCTCCCAAGAATACAACTAGTGGGGYTGAGCCAAGAATAACTAATTTTCTGTCTCAAGGATGATAGATATAGGATATGAACCAGAATCACAGCTGGCAAATGTACCTGTCTAGTTCTGTAGGTATCTATTTTTTCAGGTGTATTGACAGCATTGTTTCTCAGGGTTTACAACAGCACTGAGGAACGATGGCAGTGTCTGCATGAGAAAGTAAATGTCAGCTCAAACTAGGGCTGACATTGATTCAAGAAAATTTTGTGAGACTAAGATTATGGAAAACAGTGATTTATTTCTCCTGATAGATGAAGTCATCGCTAATTTCTTCTGTCAAGGAGTATTGTTTTTACAGGACAGTGTCTGTACACCATTTTAAAGAATAACAGACTTTAGTTTTARATTGGACTGGTCATTTCTTTCTGAATCCTATGTCCTAGTTTGTATGTAACTAAACCAAGGTCAATCTAAGTGTGTCTATGTGAGCTCAGATTCAACTRACCTAATGATCATAACTCTATACCTATCCATACTGCTAGACACAGAAAATTCATAAAGGCTTCTTCAGATTGGAGAGCCTAAACTTCATCTATTTCTGCAAGGCYCAAGGATAAATCTTGAGCCCATAAAACAAACTGGGAACCATAACACCAAAGGGGATTTATAAAACTATCAARGTGAAGTTATCATTAATGGTATTTTTTTTGTAAAATACAGGTACTTTAAATTACTTTAAATGTAATTTACAGACAATATGTCATRTGAAAAGGTATATTAACACAATACAAATCTAGTTAATTACAATTCAGGTGCATTAAACTATAATTACTCAAATAGATTAACATAACTGGGACCTGAAAGTAATGATAGGGGATTGTTTCTGTCATGTATTTGCTACCCTGAGCTGAAGCTACTTCAGCTGCAAGAGGAAGTCATCTGGATTTCAGGTTGTGTTTTCAAAATATTCACCTTTTGCTAASTCCATGAGAATTATTGCTATACTTTCCTTACATTTATGTTATTTCTCAGAGATATCTGGATATTTTTTAGTGGTTCATGAGATCTCATCAGCAGCCAGAACTCATTTGTGCATTTTTCTATGTTTTCAAAGAAAAATTCCATTTTCTCTCCTTTCCATAAATYCTTCTAAATTTATGAATACACTTTTGGAAGTGCTTAGGCTGCAGCAGCCATTGTAGAAATGCATTTGGCATTTCTGGATATTCAACACTTCTAAGGGGCTTAAAAACATCTAGGGGCTTAAAAACAAAGGGAGGTTTTGATAGTTTTGCTCTCTATTTCACAGCCTGGTCAGTGGCAATGACATTCACTTGCTAGAAACACAGGAATGATACATCTTCTGTCTATAGGTTTTTGTATTTAAAATCTTTAACTGTTTTATGTAAAAGAATCTTACAGATTTCTTTCATTTCAACACAAATAAAAGCAAAACAAAACAAAGTTTCTTTCAACATTTTTGTCAATTTTACCCAATTCAATTCATATGGAGTAATRCTTATAGAGAAGTTTATAGCTGTTTCCCAATCAGACAAGTGTTAAGTCAATACTCATTRCCACCTAGATTAGCTTAATCACCTTTTTAGTCTCAGGYATATTTTTTCCAGTGGCACAGGACTCAGAAGAAATCTGTGTATTAGCAACTTTGCTTTATTCTGTCTTTGTATAAATGGGCAAAACAATAAGGTTCTTTTCATTTCATGGTTGAGTCCATAACCCTGTTATCACAGGCAGGCACAATAAATTTGAGAAAGCAGGTAAAACCAGTTACAGGATTTTAATTGTTTCTTTCACCTCCACAGCCAGGAGCATCCACAGTCACTCTCATCAGAGCTGGAAGTGTTACCTACCTAGCTACAGTCCTTTCCTTCCAACAGTACAGAAGCTGGACAGAACACTAATAAGAGGAATACACATCATTCCTCCTTAGGCACAGATGCAGACTACACATTCAAGCAGTCTTCTCTATCTCCAATATTCATTAAACAGATAATAWATGCATCAGCTAATAAATTAGGAACCCAGTACATTGCCTTGCCTTCCTAGTTTTATACACGTTATGCCTGCATGGATTAGCTAGTGCAGGTTAAGTTATGATATAAATTTCAAACAAGAGAAAGCACTATCTCTTAATATAATTCCAGCACAGACTTCAAAATRAAGTTTTAGCATGGAAGGAGGCTATCAAAAGCACAGATCTGAGCTGGGCATCATTAGCTTAAAGCAGGGCAGCTTCACTTGACCAGCGTGCTAATGAAAAGCTTTCCATTATATACTTTGTTCTTGAGTTTACTGTTAATTTTCTTGGACCTTATATGTGCGTGGAAGTTTTTCCCAAGCTTCCTGCTGTCAGTTTTCCATAAGAGCACATGGGAATCAGCAGACCAGGCTCTTCCATTATCTGTGATATGATACAAGTGTGCTTCACCTTTCCAAGAATTACTATTCTCCCTGCTAAAACCAAGTAACAATATTCTGGCTCATTCTCCTTGGAGATCYCCAGAATAGGACCAGCCTTACAAATACTAAGAGCAATTGTTGGTGGATMCTTTGAATCATACAAATTAGGTAGATATTGCACCCCTAAACACATTGTTCTCTTGTAGAATGTTATGTGTCAGGTTTCATTTCATCACTTTCTGCTTGTTCTACATTGTGTCTTCATCCTAGATAAAATCCAGTGCTGAAAAAATTGTTTCATTCAAGTTTCAACAATTGGAAGAGAAAGGAATCTTGAGGTGTTGAAACTTCACTATYTCCAGTAATCATTTCATATAATAGAAAAATTCTGCTTTCAGAGAATGCTTCCTCATAGCCCMCTCCCAGTGTTGCATTGGCTATGTTTCCAGAGCCTTTCAGCTACCTAAATTTTTAATGCACTTACAACAGAACTTACTCTTAACAGGRGGTTCATATCCAAATAGTAGCACTAGAGAGAATCTGCTGAAATAACTTGCACTACTCTGACAAGCTGAGAGAAACTCTGACCATTTCTGTAAGATGCGTTCTCCATGGGAAAGTGCTTAGAGAGCAGAGGAATCTGGCTGGCATTCACTTGTCCCTGCTTTAAAAAGTTCAGAAACACCACCACAGAGAGATACAGAGCTAACTGAATAGAGCTAATACTGGGGCAGAAATAACATTTAATAAAACATCTTGCAATTGCAATTTATTAGACCAGTTCATTGTAATTAAATATTTCGTTTAATAATAATAATAATAATAATAATAATAATAATAATAATAATAATAATAATATTGAGAAGAATATATTTTTCGTTATCTTGGTAGACAGAATTAATTTACTTTTTTCTTAACAATTATTGTCACTGAGTGAACCCACAAATGGAGGGCAATAATCAGCCTTTACATGGGCAAAGCTGACAATTGTCATCAAGTCTGTTACTGAAGTAAAATTGTACAGAGTTCTCAGGAATGKAGGCATGTTTTTTCCATCCCAGTGAAAGGGTTTTTTGGGAGAGTGGTGACACTAAATGCAGTCTGACTAGACAATAATCTCTTCTGGCAGGCAATAATCAAAACCCTTTGGCAAGCARCAAGAAGGATCTTTAAGTGGCTTCTGACTTGGAGAGTAAGACTAATCTATTTCCAGACAAAAAGGTACAAGTCGAAAGTCCTCAGAGTCAAAAGACCTTGCAATTGTGCCTTGCTGTGTTGTCCCTCCAACACACRCTGGGGTGGTTGAAGTCCCCCATTAGAATCAGGGCTTGAGAACATGARCACAGGGCTCCTGTCTGCCCATAGAGGGCCTCAGACACTCAGTTTTTCTGGTCAGGCAGCCTGTAGCAGATCCTCACTATGATGTCACCCGTCCCTGCCCTCCCTTTAACCCTGGCCAACAGCTCTCAGTCAGCTCCTCATCCATCCCCAGGGGAAGCTCCATGCGCTCCAGCTGGGCAGTGACATAAAGGGCAACACGCCCTCCTCGTCTCCCCTCCTGCCCTTCCTGAACAGCCTGTATCCTTTCGTTTCAACTCTTCAGTCATCAGAGCCATCCCACTGCGTCTCCCTGAAGCCAATAAGATCATAGTCCTGCAGGCATGTGCATGTCTGTAACTCCTGTTTTTACTCCCCAGCCTGTGTGTGTTTGCACAGAGGCCCCCAGTGAAGCTGAATTACTGGTTGCAATGGTTGGAATGACCCTGAGAACATGGTGCTAGCAATTCCAAGGGCCTGAGTTTGATTTCTCTATGGACAATTCACTTAGGAGCTGGACTTGATCCTTGGGGGTCTTYTACAACTCAGAATATTTTCTGATTTTGTGAATTCCTGTGCTACTCTTTAGGTGTTCTCCTGCTCATGCAAGATCTCTCTCCAGGCTCTAGGAATCTATTGCTGACCCTGGCATTAAATTGAGGTAACTCCTTGGTAACTTTAGTCTTAAGCCCTCCTGACCAGCTTGGCAAGTCAGTGACTGAAGACAACATTTTGTCTTCTCTGGCAGATGGACCCCACCAGCCCCACAGAGAACAGGCTCAAAATGAGTCCCATGCTCTCAGCAGCTGAACCCCTGGCTGTGGCAACAATCTGTAACCATTTGTTGATCTGCCAGATCCAACTGTTCTTCTCAAACGCATTTCCCCTTGATTGGGAGGACTGATGGAAAACCTACCTGTGTTCTGGAGTCCCTTACTGCAGCTCTCAGCACTCTGTAATCCTTGATACTTGTCAGGGTGCTCCTGGCATTATCCCTGGTGCCCACATGAAACAACAGTAGCACATAATAATCAGTGGACTGTATGAGACCTCAGTCTCAGTGACACCCCTGACACAAGMCCCTGGTAAGCAGCACCCCTCTCCAGGGGGCACAGCAGGCCAGWAAATGGGCTCCTCTGCACCTCTGGGAGTAGAGTTCCCTCCTACTGTAACCCATTACCTTTTCTTTGTTGTGCTCATTGTTACACAGGGAGCAGATCAGGCTGCCTTCCCAGCTCCAGCATCTCCCCTGAGCTATGACAAGAAAGGTTGTGTTATATCCTCATCCTATGTCTCAAAATAACATTCTTTKTATTTCACACTTCAGAGTGAGTTAYGTAACAGTTACCATCATTAGGTAAAGCCCTAATAYATGAGARATTTAGTAGAAGGACCTTCCATTCTGTATGCATACYGAAAGAATCAACTTTCAGCACACTTACTGAACAAAAATCCCCTTGATTAAATGTGCARTGATAATTGCACACAGATCAAAGTGCTAATCATCCTGGCTGACAGCACCAGTGATGCAAAGCACTAATATTCCATCCAATATTCCCTTTGAAAAATGCCCTCTGACTAKGGAATACAGACATGCTTTGCATTTGCTGCCCTAATGTTTTTGGAGATTCATCAAGCTGTGTTTCTATCTTACAAGCTTTTCTTGGCAGATGTTTATCAATCAGYCTCTTTTCATTAAGCTGGCAGTCACTGTAAAAACCATTAAATCTCTGAGCAGTTCAGTCCTAGGCAATSTGTCCTTCAGTACAGGTCTTTGCAGAGGTGCTTGTGCTAAAAGGTCCTTGTAAAACTCATGGCCCAAAGCTCTAATTCTGTCATGATCTCTCTATCTAAAGATTCCTGAACCAGTGAAGAATTTATTATTTTGGCCTCTCCYCATATGGAGGTATCAGGAAAATAGGACTATTGATAAACTAAGTGATCTGGGATTCAGAGCCACAGTCAATAAAGGAAAGATACTAATATAGTTTTTTCATCTTTAGAATGAAAAAAGAGAACTCTAGCTACACATACATAGTATGTTCATATCAGTGATAAGCTGGCAGGCATATTGGCAGGGTACTGAATTTTTTGGTACTCCATTCAAAGACTTGGTTTCTAAACAAGTGTAAAAGGCACAGCACTAAATCAGGTATCAGCAAAGCTCAGAGCTTCTGGAGGACACTGCCATGACCAGGCTCTTGGGCTTTGTTAGTTTGAATTCTTGTTGAAGGTATTTCATGATAAGTTGAAAGGTGTTTCTAGAGCAAGGATCAAGCCAGGAGAAAATAAAAATATGTAAATATTAGAATAGTCTGGAGATGAGAAAAAGAAATAATGTCTTTTCTTAGACCAGCTGACAGAGCTTGTAAAAAGCCTGAGCCTTTCCTCCAGATGGAAAGCAAGAGCTTCTGATAAGCACAGGTGGAGCACAGAGCATGCAGCTTGGAAGAAAATAGGTGATAGGATCATTAGGACCCAGTCTAGGAAAAGAGCAAGAAATATCACCTTAATAATGTGAAACATTGATAAATTACTTCAGAATCAGAAGAGAAGGAAGAAATTTTATTTTATTGACAAAACAATACTTCTTGGGGCCTGTATTGGGTGCATGACTTTAAGTATCTGGTAGAATTATGACTTTTAGTTCCCAGGTTTGTCTTTTGAAAGTATTTTATAAATTTCCTCTGAATATTGACCTGAATTGTCAAAGATGAAGTAGCTGGGAATTTTTTTTCCCAGTGATAGCTGTATTTTTACATCCTGCATTGCTTGGATGTGTTCATTTGTTTTAGTACTCAGTGGCTGAGTTGTTTTATTTTCAAGAATGCTGTTTTTGTGCACTGTATGAAAGTGTAGAGTATCCTCATTTAGGTGTTTGTTGTGAGTACAAGCACTGTGATCCATGTGGCTATGCATTATTAATTAGGATAACCAAAGATCATCATACTTGCCTCAAGAAAACTCAGTTCCCAAAAATAATGATTYACACATACCCCAGTGCATTTGATCTGCAAAGAGCACTCACAACACCACCTTCATCATTCTGAAGATGATACTCACCAAAAATTGGTACTCTTCTAAGCAAATAAATCAGACCTGARTATTGTGATGACTTGCTACAATAGAAACTAAACAAAATACAACAGACCCCACTGACTGTACACGTCTGCACAGACCAAACATTTCACTAAGCAAATTTCAATGTATATTGGGTTTGAAATTGAAGTAAGCATTAGACTTGAGCTTTTTCTGTGCTGCACTCTGTGTAATCAAATCATTAACTATGTACAGCCTATTCTGGAAGACAACTCATACAGAATATTCTCTGCCTCACTATAGTCACCCTCACTACTCAACTGAGCTTTCAAGTACTCTTCCACAGCATATCAAATTTCTCATCAAATACAAGCTTTCCATAAACAAGCATACCTCATACAAGTTTAAAAATTGACAACACATATCCACAGGCACCATAATAAATGTCCCACCAGAGTGAACCTAGATCTCTCTACTCAGATAGTCCTGATTACAAATTCTCTTCTTTTTCCAGGCTATTCTCCTTCCAAATGGTCCATCCATGTTTTCCCTTTCCCCAAAGGCCCCATTTTTACTGACTCTTATTCAGTATACATATGATCATTCTCAAATCTCCTACTTTTGTCAGCATCCCTATTAAACTAGTGTCATCCTTGTGTTCTTATACTTTTCATATCAGTGTTTGTTCACAGCATCCCATGGAAGAACACAGGGGCAAGAGTCAGTAGTTCTGGCTGCAGGCTTAGCAGATCAGTGAGGATATGATGAGATTAATTGGTTGTTATGCTACCAGGCATAAATACTAACTGGAAGAAATTGTCCTGAGCCATCTAACATCTTTCTGATCCAAAATGTTTGAGTGATTTTTTACCATGTATGGTTTACCTTTAATCTCACACAACACTTGCAACAWAGCTCATTTAGTATTTACCTTTCTTATTATAATAATTTTAACTGGAATGCTGTGGAGCACATTGTGCCTCATAATGGAATAAGATAARAAAAGATTTTTGAGCTTCAATTCAATGAGAAACATTGGAAGGATGATAAAAAGCCTCACAGAATCAGAGTGAAGAGAAAAATTTAACAAGGTTTTTACTAGAATTGCAAATAAACTGTATTCAGATACAATTTAGTAGATCAAAATCATGGAAGATGGCTGTTTAAAACATTGGAGCAAGTAACATTGCCTCTAGTTGTTATTGCAATGCACAGAAGGCATTGAATAGGTAGGTTACCTACAGGCAACTTTATTAAACAACATAGACTAGAATGTTCCAGCAGGACATGTCCCATGTAAGTCACCTTTCTCTTGTTGTACCATCTACCCTGTATTATATGGTGTCCACAGAAGAGCAGGAGGGCTGGTGAGGGGTCTGGAGAACAAGTGTTATGAAGAGCAGCTGAGGAACCTGGGATTGTTTAGAGTAGAAAAGAGGAGGCTCAAGCAGGACCTCATCTCTCTCTACACATAYATGAAAGGACATGGTAGTGAGGTCAGGGTTGTTCTCTTTTATCAGGTCAAAGCAGATGAGAGAAGAAAGAATAGCTTCAYGTGGTATCTGGAGAGGTTTAGATTGGATATTAGGAAAAATGTCTTCACCAAAAGAGTTGTAAAGAATTGGAAYAGGCTGCCCAGGGAAGTGATCTCTGGCAGTATTTAAAGAATGCTAAGGGACACGTTCTAGTGGTGGACTTGACAGTCCTAGATTAATGGCTGGATTTGATAAGCTTTTCCAGCCTAAATGAATTTATGAGTCTATTGATRTCAATATATCACTGTTTAAAATTCTCCCATCACACGGGATGGAGARTAAAAAGATCTCTTTATAACACTAGCTGCAATAATCTGCTTCCTAGATAATTCACTTCTGCAAAAAAAAAAACAACTCTCTGTTGCAAACTAGGAGAACATGGCCTGCTGCTCTGCCCATGCAGAGGAACCCTCTTTCCCATGTTCAGGGGGAAGTAGTGTACCCTGAAATTTAGTAGTAAATGCAGTGAAAGGACAATGAACAAGAATGAAAGCTTGGAAAAGGGAAAGATTTTCCTTGCCTTTTTAGTCCTTGCAACTGCTGCCTATTTCTGAGGCTTCTGTTGGGGGAAATTTTCCACAGAAATTTTCAGCTTCACAATGCCTTGAAGTCYAGTTAGGATGTTGCTGCAATTTATAGTTAAGAGGCCAGTAGGAATGTGAGCTTTCTGGACAGTTAGTGGCATTTATTGCTCCAGCAGCACTGTCTCCCCACAGGCATGAAAAGACTACAGAGGGTACTGCAATTGTGCTGTTACATAAGCTCCTTTAGAAGGTGTGATTGAGATATCTTTATATTAAGGTTAGTAACCAGCCTTAGAAAGATGAACTCCCTTCTACTTTCTCCCCAACACAAAAAGACAAAATTATGTATTTTGGAAAATTGTTCACTTTCAGTATTTCTTGTCTGTGAGTGGACAAATACAATAACTGCCACAGATAAATACAAKAACTACTAAATTCTAATATTTTTTGTATTTTGATCTATCTTTCTTCTGCAGGTCTCTTTTGTGCTGCATTGGAAATCCAAGAGTCACAGCTTCAGCTTACACTCCAGTTACAAAGAGCAGAACATTTATAATATTAATTMTTTTTCTCATTTCAGTGTTCTTAGGAGTTTAGAGCGAGTCCATTGACATTTGTTTGCACATGTCTATGAGGAACTATACATAAATTCAAAGTTACCAAGACCTTCATTATTTCTGGCTGTTCTGGATTTGAAACAAAAACAATCCAATACATGACACATTGACTAGGGAGAATATTTAGTTTTTCAGCCAGTCCTCTTTAGGCAAATCAAAATGGGAAGTTTTTTTGAGAAGGAAGCCTACTGTGATTTTGTGCAGTTTGGTGGAAGACTGACCAACACTGCAAATGAGGTCAAGCAGTATCTACCTATCTAGTTATCACAATAACTGTACAATAGCTCATAATATTATTTCTACTGGAAGGCAATTCCATGATCTCTCCCCTCTACTGGCTAGGAATATATTTTTTTTCATTTTCAGTCTAAGTATGTGGTTTATATATGCCTTGTTCTTGCACCAGTGTTTGTTTAGTTTAGATAACCATTTCTCCCTCAGTCCTGATAGCCCTGTGAAATTTCAAGACAAAGCAACAAGTTATGTATGGATTTGTCCCACTCTCAGACTTGCTTTGAGGCCAAATATGCCACATTCCAGTAGTTGTCTGTCTGTGAGGATCTTGCCATTTTTTTCTTGCATTCCTTACTTTTTCTAATTGTATCTTCAATTAAAATGAGACCAGGTTTCCTACCACTTTGCATGAGTTATAGTGTCCCCTACTTCTTTGCATTAAATGCCAGCCTCAGAATAAATGAGAAGTTAAAACCTAAGATTAATTTTCTCTGAAGTTTTCTAGTAATTATCTAGTCTCTGTTGCATGTTCAATGACAGAAGAATAAATTGACAAGAAATGGCAAATAGAATCACAATTTTTCTATAGAAAAGGGGAAACTGCTGCACTGTAACTAGCCAGGCTTCTCTAACTTGGCCCCGTTCTTTCACACAAATTCATTTTTGCATTCATTTGAAGGCAATTCTGGATACAGGTACATAGTCAAGCATGAAGTAAATCCTGAAGACAGGACCAACGCCTTATTGAGAAATTCCCGAATTCTGGGGAGTTGTTTAAAACTGAACTTTTGGTGGAGAGCAGTATTTCTTGGGGACAAATAAACCACATCAAATTATTGTATACTGGATTGCATTAAGGCTTATTCTGCCTAAAGAATTACTCCAAATGCCACGTGGAGAAGTCCAGGCCTGCTCTTGTTTTTGGCCATCAGGATCATGTGACTCAAAGGATTTGGTTCTGTATGTTTATTTCCTGATTAAAAGTTTGATTTGGCTATGTCATCAGGCTTTGTTTTCTACATAATTTTTGCCTTCTAAATTACAAAGATTCATCAGAACTGGAGTACCATAAAATGAAAATGAAGATAAATAACTATCTGTATAAAATCTTTGTCTATGTTCTTARTACCTTTAAATTTTTATCTGTTGGACTTTAAAATGAAAATTATTTTTAGATGAGAACAAATGGGAAAAACTGTATTTCTTCCCATTCTTGGTGYAGAATTGATGACCCATTATGATCTATTGTACACAGATTTTGAAATTTCAGTCCATACACACATTCTTCTCTACTTTACAATCTATTCTCTCTTTTGATTTTGTCTATTATAAAGGTCAACTAAGTGATTTAGTCCACAGGCTGAGGAAATAAATTGTACCATTAGAAGTAGCAAAATTTGTATGATAGCTGTTTATCTGTACATCTACTATRTATTTTATGAAATGACCTTTCGACATAAGCAGTTTTAAAAAGGCATTCTCTAAAATTGAAATTGTATCCCAGAGTACCATTTTCATTTTCCTATCTGCTACCACTGCTCTCATTCACAGGGTGTTGGTGGGTTTTTTTACTTTTTTTCTTGGTCTTCTTTACAATATCTTTATTTTGTGTTTCAGGCTTAAARTACAAATATTAAGTTTATCAGGCTAAAGAATGAAGATTGTTAGTGACTATGTGTGAGATGCTATCGATCCAGCAACACTGGAAATGTTATAGAATGTTTATAACAGAAGCTGTAGGATGTTTTTATGTCAAAGATGCGAAATARCAATGACACTGAAAAGAAAAGCAACTTTTAGAAATTCACCGAGAGATTCCAAGTGGATCTATTACAAATGAGGCAGAAAGAGTCACCTGTCATAAGAAAAAAGTACTTGAAAGGACAAGGGTCTTGCAAAGTGCTGATTAAATGTAATATGCTACGTGACAATGCACAAATGTGAAATGCGTCAGTGAAGATGAACAACAGGTCCTCCACTGCATCAGAAAAGCAGATCAGTCTTCCTGAGGTCCATTATTAAAGTTGTTAGCATTTGTGTAACAAAACATTAAAAAGAAAAAAGTAGGCAAATAATACCATGAGAGGAATGATCTGGATTCCAAATGTTTTAAAAGACTAAAAGCTCTGGATTTCTTGCATTCACCAAAAACAATCTTTCTTAGTCCCACTTACTAACAAGTCAGCAAACCTAGCTCTATCTGGGAAGTATCATGAAAGATGCTAAATAAAAGGTTCAACCATGAACCAAATCTATCACAAAGTGAAGGTCAATTTGAAGCAATGCTTCATTTTATCCATACCATTCTGGAAAATTTATTTTCTACCCAGGAAAAATTTGACAYAGATTATCTAATGCTACAAAAGAAAGAGTTGAAAGCAGCCAAACCAAAAGAAATATCCACACAGTTTTGCAAGGAGCTGATTTACAGACAGGAGTTGACATTAAAGTACAGGTAACTTCTGGTATTCTCTACCTTCAGTTCTGAATCAGCGCTCAATAAACTTTCATGCCAAAGGATTAATCAAATTCATTAGCTAGGATGGAAAAATTGATAATATTATTTTTTCATGACAGCTTCTACAGTCACTTGTAAATAAAATCATCCATGAAAGCATCTGACATTTATCCAGAAGTTAATAACTAACAGTGTGAAGTTCATTGAATACTAAAAGAGATGGAAGAGTGTCATTCATTGTACTGCAGCCTGAAATACCATTAGTTAATTTTATGAAGATTAAACAGAGATTAAGAAGTTTCATAGTGTTGTTTTTCCCAAACCAATCTCCAGTGCTGCAGAAAGTCTGTAACTCTGGCAATACAGATCTAGAAAAATCTAGAATCACAGAGTATCTCTAATTAGAAGGGGCTGACAAGTCCCACTCCCTGTTTCTCATCTAAAACTAAACTCTACAACTAAGAGGACTGTCCAGACACTCAGTTCTGTTACCTCTTGTCCTGTCTCTGGTCACCAGAGAGAGAAGCTCAGCACACCTCTGCTCCACTTGYCTGTTTGAGAAAGTTAGTTACCTCAGTCAGGTCATCCCTCAACCTTTTCTTCCCCAGGCTGAATAAACCAAATTACCTCYATCACTCCTCTTAAGTCTTGTCCTCAAAATCTTTCACCATCTTTGTTGCCCTCTGGAAAAAATGAAACTCGGTGTTTTCCTTATATTGCAGAACCAAAACAAACAGAGTGTTTGAGGTGGGGCTGCAACAGTGTAGAGTGGGGAGAATGCAGAAGGAGACAAAACCCTGACTATCGTTCATGGATCAAAGAAGAAGTGTCTGTTCAGATCTCTCCTTGCTTCTATCAAAAATAACACAGGCTGGATTACATTTTACATTCTGATCTATTGTGCTGCCTCAGTCAGACAAGGTAGAACAGGCTACCTACCTGCTCTCAGTATCCCAGCACCAAAGAGGTCTTTTATCCTTCTCCACCATGAACCAAAGCTACACAATGTAATTGTATGTTTGACATTGACAATGATGAAGGAATAGCATGAGACCTCTGGAATATATGAGACCTCTAGACTATATCTTCATTCTCCACACTTCAGTCTCAGAATCAATAGCTTGTGCAACATCTGCAATTTCATATCTGAGGTGCTATTTTCTGAAAAYTGTGCTAAGAATCTAGTTGAATTATCTACCCAAGGATGTATCAATGSTGAAGTTAAGCTTCATAAAGCCATACATGGGGCACATCTCTAGATRCATGGAAAGAATTTTTCCCTTGGTTACAAGAGGATTACTTTGTTGATGGGTTTCCCTTGGAAAAGGCATTTCACTTCATCAGCAGTGATGATATCTGCAAAATAAATGTCAATGTTGTAATTTTAAATGGCTTATTGTCATGAATCATGTGAATTTCTGTGATTGCATGAACTATTGACAAGACAAAACATTCTGATTTTCTTACATTTGTATCAGGCTGGCATTAGAGTAGCCTTGAGAGAACAAGGCTGATGACTCTATTGCATCTCTCATGTTCATTGAATTCTTTATGTAAGTTAAACTAAGCATAATACATATCCAGTGATAATGTAATAACTCCKTATACCTTCCATTCCATTTCTTAAATGTGTGTCTCAGTTTAGCTGGGATGTTCAAGCTCTTTGTGAGAATCTCAGTGTTTCTATGAAACAGTCAATACTGATACTCAGAATTCTGGGAGGCATGAGAATATTTATTTTATAGCTGTTGATGTCTAGACAGTATCAACATGGTATCTGAGATRTGACTCTCCATATAAATCACATATAAACAGAGAAAGATGATAAAATACTTTTATTTTAATTCAGATCTTCAGATGCTTAGTGTTGAAAAAACAAGATAGATATTGAAGCCTTGCTTGAAATGCTTTAAGATAATTTGTTGATGTTAAGAAGTGTGCRTTCTGAACAGAGCTATCAGGACCATGTATTTTTCTATGTGTTTCTGCAAATTATTGACAGAAATGTGGAAATGTTCCCTGCTGTAGACTTCTACCTCACTGTGATTCCTGATTTATGAATGACAGCTGAGTATTGAAGTTAAAACATAAAGGAAAGTCAGCTACTTGTATCTTCTATGTAGAAAGGGCAAAATTTTAAAAGGTAGCCTCAAAGTTTTCTAAATTTTTAGACTCTGGTTTGTTTCTAACATTTATATCCAGTACACATTCCTGATTTTGTGCCCATTTACTTTTGGCCTTCAATAACATGTCTCCAATCAAGCAAATTTTGCCAAGC
>CADDXX010000533.1:249287-355906 GCA_902810485.1 Alauda arvensis
AAAAAAAGAAAGAAGGGAAGTTAAGAAAGGCTTAGAGACATTTAAAGGTAAATCTCTGCTATAGTACAGAGTCACCATGCTCTCAGGCAGACTAAATAACATGCTGGAAGAAACTTACAGGAGGGCCAGGAGTCCTTTGTGATAAATWCTATCACCTAATTGAAGACAGATTTGGGAGGGTTTTCTTGTCTCTGAAGGAATGCAGCCCAATCTGCTTATTAGTACATTTTCTCTGTCTAAAAAGGCTGATCATCAAGAGGAAGATTAGTACTATAACTGTTATATATGTGTATTAGTACTGTCAGGGGTACTAGTTAAAGTTATTCCCCCTCTGGAGCAAAGAGTAGTGTGTTAAGTGGAAGGAGGGCAGKTTTCTAGGTGAAGTATACCTATAAGCACTTAAAATGTGCAGATCTTCTGTATGATTTTATTATGTACATTAAAAACTATCCATGTTATTTTTCATATGAAACCCTAGGGTTTTTTGGTTTTATGTTTGGTTTTTTTTTAGGAAACTCACTATGCATGCAACACAACTGCACTGCTCTTCACTGTGTGGGAATTAGTTTGGAGGAAAGTCTCCCTTTCTCAAGGATACCACARATTGATGCAGCTTTCTGTTTTTCTGTTTTCCAATTTAGATGTTCTATCAGATGATATGTGATGCTGATGTGTGGAGCTTTTAGGTGAGGTTTCAGGACAGGATCCTAAAGCAGAAAGCAACTGGATTACTTTGGCCTATTTTTTTGACTCAGTTAACTTATTAATTGATTTGTCTTTCAGATTTAATAAAGAATTTTATAATCTATACTACCAATTTATTTAAACAGTTTTTTCAGTTTTAGCAGAATTTTTAGTTTTACACTGTTCATTTGATCATTTCAGCAGGGTACAAAATTTTGCCTTYAGGCACAGTCTGTTGTGAGAAGCTGTGTGAAGTTGCGCTGCCTCATGGGGCTGGAAAAGATGCTTCCTTCATTACTGAGTTATCTCTCAAAGCAGCCTGGTTGCACTATAGGAAAATAATTGATACTTTTAGATGGCTGCAGTATATTGTCATTTCACTGCTAAGCCAATTCACTTGGAATTGAGAGGCAGAGATAGCGGGTTTTTTTCTGACCCTTAACTGGCATCTTTCCCATAGGATGGCAGTCARATGTGCTTTCACAAGAACATGGGTTTCTGCTCCATTTGGCCCTGATATGATCTCTGCCAGGTCTTTTCTTGCAGAAGTATCACTGAGTTCTCACGGGAGACTAAAAAGTAAACTGGTTTTCCAGATTTTAAACAGAGAGTTAATTTACTTTGGGCTTTGCTTGGACAAATCAGAGTAGCTGCTCTTTCAGTTTTCAGGTTTAAAAAAAAACTCATAAAGGCTATGTAGTGATTCCTGAAAAAGTCTCCCTCAGACAAGATTATATTATACTCATCTCAATGAATTACCCAATTTTAGGTCCTGCATCTTGATATCACTAGGAAGGAGTATTAGAAAGCCTRCCTTTGATGGTTAAGATCAGCCACAACTGCCTTTCCTGAGCCTTCCAGATGTCTTCCTTTCCAGCACTTTACACCAAAAATGCCCTTTGCCTTCCCTCTTCCTGCTTTCCCATTCCATCTTCTTCTGCTGTCTGAGCTGTGATCCTGATATCAAATAAAGATTATTTTTGTTCTTTAATATGAGAACCAATCATTTCAATGTAACAACAATGACTCTCATTAGCATCTGAACATTTATGTTTTGGCAGTGAATAGAGATGTTTGACAAGGCCATTCAGTTAGCATATCCTATACTTGATAAGTTCACTGAGGACAACTTACTGCAAAACCAAAACAGTGGTCTTTAAATGATTCAACATTGTAATTCACTGAGGTAGAATGCATCCTATGTCCCTACAAAGGTCACCTTGAAATTTAGAGAAGCAGTTGTATGGCCAGCTGAAATTGRCAATTAGAAAATTAATTCCACAGACAAGATACCAGACTGCATTAGCTGTTATTGAAGATCCATTTAAGATTACATTTACTACTCTGAGAAATGATTTGTCATTTCCATTGCGAACTATCATAGACAGTTTATTCCTAACACAGCAAAACTCTTTCTGCTCCTCACCAGCAGCATTAGCTGTGACAATCCTGTTTCCACCAAGGCTTTATCTCAAAAATACCTCCTATTCAGAACTTCCTTAAATATGTTCTTGAATCAGGTACCAAATCTTACCCATTGATCTTGCTCAGTAATATAATTGCAGCTTTATGGATTTTGATGGAGTTATGTGAGCGTAGTGTACCAACCTTCTTAGAGGTTTTTGAAGTCCAGTCCAGTTGGACTAYATGTATTTCCCTTAGGTCCAACTGAAATAAATACTTCTAAAGGGGTGCAATATTAAAATCCCATCTTCTTCTATTCTAATTCCCAAATGAAGTCCTAATGTATAAGCTAGGGATGATAAAGTTRCATTTAATTAGCAGATAGATAACTTAGCCTGCTGAAAGAATTGTTTGCTYTATATTGAGATTTCTAGGGAAAGAGAGACTTTCTGAAATGCATGTGAAAAACTGAAGCTACAATAACTGAAAAGAAACTGATAGAATTTTCATCAGCTTCAGTGGGAGTGAGAAGGATATGATTGTAAACATAAAGATACATTCTGTAGACTTTTTAGTCCAGTGTGACAGAAGATGATGTTTAAATTCTAGTCTGTTGTTTTCCCTTTTATTTTCATTATCTCATACCCTATATTGTAGTTCTATATTTCTAAATGTATTTTTCAAGAATTCTGTTTGTATTTATTCAAAATGCATATTATCCAAGCATATACTCATACTGACCAACATTTGCACAATAACACATGGTGGGACTGAGATTTCTGTTTACTTAGTTCCTTTTCTGGCTTGTGCATATTGCATAAARAAAAACTTTTTTAAAGCAGCTACTTAGCTTAGGAATTAAATTCCATTTTCAAAAAATATTTATGCACTTAACAATTAGGCTCAGTGACTTCTAAATCCATTTGGAAAGATGGTTTGAAAATTCCAGATAAAACCAATTATTTCAGCACAAACTGAGACTCAGGCAGGCAGAAAAAAAAGTGTATTATGAGATGATTGAGAACATTACAGCAGGAAAAAGAAATCATACAAACTGAAAATTAGGTATAAAAAGCATCTCATAAAATTTGAGAAACTAAATGCAGGGTAGCTGAAGAAACGAGAAAAGGCTGTGTTGTGGCTACTGATTGAAACTACCATTGGGGTTTTTGCTTCTTTCTCTTTTTTTTCCTGAATCCTAATTTTCTTTTCACACTGACAAAACTAATTTGCATATTCTGGGTCAAACATTTGTTCCACAGCTGAAGACCTGGCTAATAGCCCTCCTTCACTTGTTAGGCCTAGCCACAGAGAAGTGGCTGTTCTTGAAGAGCCATTTCAAAGGAGAGGCTGGACTAGACGACCTCCAGAGGTTCCTTCAAACATGGAGTTAACATGGAGTATTCTGAACACTCCATTTCCGATGATGTACCTTAATTTCACCAAGATCTTTGGGTGAAAAGGATAAAGCATTGTGTGTCTGCAACTGTTGWGTGTATCTGCAGCTGCAGTGAAGTTGTGGTCATTTGAAAATTCGTTGACTCCATTTAACACAATTAAAAGTATAGTAAGAGATTATGCACACCATGCTGGAGGTGTTTAAACTTACATCTTCTCTTGAGAGAAAAAAAARCCCCAAAAACAAAACCACCAAAAATGAAAGACCTTGRAGGAAACCACTTGACAGAACAATGAATAATATCTCATACATCAGATGAGAGGAAAGGAAAGCAGCACCTCTGTCACTCAGAACYGGAAGGAAAGGAAAAGAAAATGGCACATTCTCTCTCCAGAAGCACCCTGTACTTCTGAAATGTGCAGTACTGTCTGTAAACTTTGTTTTGGTTGGCATGGCATGATACTTGCTAGGAAAGGGCATTAAAGCCAAAAGAGCAGTGTGTATGAATTGATGAAAGAGAAATGACAACAATTTCCAGGTAAAAAGTGCAATAAATCAATTGGTCATGCATGTCWGCATGAAATTAAGATAACTGCATGCAGAATCTCTATCATATTTCTACAGAAATGTCACTAGATATTAGACCAGGGATTGGCATAGTTTYCTAAACTAGTCCGGAAAAATAACTTTACTTGAGTAACATCCATTTGTGCAACTCAGCTTGTACTTTGTACATCTGAAAGCTCTTAGGTCTTAAATTCAAAATGAACTACATACAAACAAGGAAGCAGGCTGGAATTTGTGGATTTTTTCCCCGTGGTAACCATAAAAACACATTTATGGTAAATGTCTCTCAAAACAAACTTCGCGCTTCTGTTTTCACCCCCTTCGCTCTAGGAACTAGTCTTAAAGCTACAGAACACAATATCTAACACAGACAGGACAGACGATTTGGGGATAGAAGCATTATACAGTCACCCTAGGACACCAAGGCCCACTATTCCACAGATATTAGACAGCCTGTTTGTCTTTCATTTAGCCCAGAGTTGTGGTGACCCATAACSAAGCCATGTAACATTGAGATCACACACCAGAGATTACCCTGTTTGGATGAAGATACTTAGTGCCTCCTAATACATTCACAGAAAATCAGGTGAGTTCCATGTTGCTGGTGTTGGCTTTCCTATAGTTAATTAGTGGTAATGATTCAACTGGTGGCACATCAATTTACTCCTCACCCCCCTCTCTCAAACCATCATATCCCTTTTTTTTGTCAGAATACTGTTCAGTAAAATTGATTTTATGCCGTTAATAGCTTCATTTTTCTTTAATATGTGTAGAGGAAGGCAGCTATAAAGGCTGATTGTTTCCCAGTTAGCACAGCCTGTAAATTAGTGGGGAGATAAGAACCCTTACTRTCTTTGTAGGCTTGGCAGAAACAGGAAATTTTCATTAAAAAAAAAAATGTATTTCAACTTACAAAACTGAACTATTTTAAGGGTTCTTAACTGTGTTTTACATCCCTGCCAGTCCTGTTACAAGTGATAAAATTTCTCTCTGTTCCAAAATCCAGAAGAAAAAACTGAACTATAAATCTGTGTGGATGCTGGGGTGCATATGTGCGTGTAGAAGTTTGTACTGATGTTTTCCCTGGAGGTTAGTCTGGGSTTTTGGGGATGCCTGTGTGCCTCCCCCTGGACTGACAAAAAGGAGGGAAGTGCACTGGCAGGMGCCCATGCCCTTACAGTGACACCTGCAGGGACATACTTGGGTGGGGTGGCAGTGCTTGTGATCCATGGATCCAGAGCAGATGGGATAACTAGAGACTTGGGGGGTTGAAGGGAGGGGGAGGCAGGGGAGGGGATGTTCCTGGGGATTAGTTACTGGGGCTGGGAAATAAATTGTTTATTAATGCTCTGTACGTGTCTGGAATCATCATTTATTTGTTGGATTGCCAATATTGACCCTGARTATGTAGTACACTGATTGTCCTGGATATATAACACACTGATTGTCAGTTAATTAGGTGTCATTAATAAGTCAATAAACAACTTTGAATGAGCTGGTTTAAGCCACRTGAACTGAGATGGTTTCTCCCTGCAGCAAAGGCCATTGCAAGAGCTGCTTTGCTCATACAACAACTGGAGGGCAAACTCAGGAGCAGTGTGTCACCAGCAGAATGCCTCTGGCTCTGCTCCAGCAGGCTGCAGGAGCCTGATCATTCATTACCCCCAGGACAGGAGCAGCCCAGGCTCTGCAGTAATGTGGCTTCTCAAAAACTGCCTAGCTGTCCTTTTCCCCCACATTTGCTTCTGACTCCTCTTACACAAGTAGCTGAGAGCTTGTGCACATTTCCTGTTTCCCTTTGCCAAACTCACTTGCATCACTCCAAGCCTGTATATAGTGTATATAGTGGAGGTGCCCTTCCCCATCCCAAGTGTCTTGGGTGAGTGATTTGGGTAGGGAAAGATTTCAGTAGCCAGTTTTAATTTTATTAGCTCAGCAAATCTGAATTTTGAGACTCTTTTGGTGTGTAGGTCATAGGAAGTAGCCTAAGCCATACCCCAAGAGCAGCTGCTTCAACCAAGGTTTGGGTTTCAGGTCGGTCAGAGTCCCTTAGAGACTCTCTAGTACATAAAGATTTTTTTATCCTAGCAGAGGATTTTCAGCTTGTACTGATACCAGATATCAATTTTCACTTCGATCATAGATAAACCAAGAAGTCATTGAAGGAAATTAAACCTGTAGTCTTTTACCCAGCTTGAGTGGAACCTTCCTTGAGTGGAGCTTTTCTAAACCYAACTMTTATTTAACATACTTTGAACCCTTRCCTTTGTGAGAGATAGTGTAAAATYTTAACTGTCTGATACTTTGATTCCAAGAAGAAAAATCCATGTTGACAACCCCTTGTCTCCAAGGTATAGAGCAAACCCCAGCATCCTGTAGAATAATTCCTGCATTACACATAAAAAGACATAGTCAAAAAACTAAAGAACAGACTTTTAAAGCCTCAAGTTAAAAGATCAGAAGAAAGAATAAGTTCTTCCTTAGGTCTCCCTGCTCTTAAACTGAACAATGGTTAGGAAAATGACCTTTAAAAAAGGTGGTGTAGATTACTCCTGCATTCACCAATGTGTGCTGTTCCTCAGAGGCAGTTCAGGGTATTTCAACCTGATCAGGTCTGTCTYCCCAAGAATTTGAGATGTTCTTGCMATTATCTTCATTGACTCAGTCCCTAAAAAGTTGTCAATAAATTGAATATTAATGTAAATAATTCCWAATGAAATAAACCAATACCACTAAAGTACAGAGGAGTTGATCTTGTTGATAAAGACTTGGTTTTGAAGAATGTTGTTTCAATTTTTTATGCAACTACAAATTACTGTTCATGACTATTAGAGTGATCATTGAGAATCACTAAGTGTTGACRCAATTGTAACAGTAGCATGTTATTATTTTTTCTTTTTCTTTAAAATAAAATCAGTTCCTTCTTTGGGGAGTTGAAAGGAAATTATACTAATTTCTAAATTGGTAGGAATTCTCTTGAATGAAGAATAATAGCAAAGAATAGTTTGCCAGACATAAAAAAATCATCAGCTGATTGCTAGGGATGTTGGGAAAGTATAGAATATTTGCCAATTTTGCAATTGGAGGATGAACAATAGAAGAAAATATTTAAAGTCAGATTTTCAACTTTCAAACAATATTTTTGGACTAGCAATGTTTTAAGAGTTTGCCTAGTTGTTGTTCCTGCTTGGTCCATAGTCATTTCCAGTTCCTCCATTTCCCTCAGTGGAATCACCCTGAAAAATATCTCCACTGAAAGACACAAATCAGGCTCAACAACTTCCACTGAAGAATTAGCACACGTTAAAACTTAAGCCTGCTTCAAGCCCAGCAGTTTGATTTGCATACCCTTCTTTAGAGAGTAAAAAAAGCCCATTAACCTGCACCCACATCAAGAGTAATGAGCAGTATTAGCATAAATTTTAATTCTGGAAAATCCCTTTTCTTTTGAATCTCTGTGTTGCAATAACTTTAGCAATGATGTTTTAAAATGCTTCTTTCTTCTCACATAGGTTTYCTGCCAATATTTCTTATAAATGGAGACATTTTATATACTGGAAATGATGGATATAAACTATATAGTTTTACAGCTGTTCTCAACAGTGTGTCAGGGGAAAAATGCAAGCATGACAGAAAATGCWAACTTCAAAAAGTAAGAATCTTCAGAGGTATTTAAATATGATTCAGTGCATAAGGACAAAAATATTTCATTTTAGAATAAATTGACCTTTCATATTAAGATTGTCCTTATTTCAAAATTGTCATTAAAGTACTCTAAGAATTGGCTATTGCTTTACTCTAAGAATTGGCTTTTTTGATGAATATATTCAACACTRCTTAAAGTCAGGACTTCTAGACATAACCAGTATTAATTACATAGGAAAGAAATGCTGTAGGATATTCAAGGGGCTGTGTCTTCTTCCTCCACAAAGAGGGAGCTGTGAGGTCATTAGCACTCTCWCTATACTGAATATTTTTACATCTGTGTATGCTCAGAGAACAGGACATGCCACATAGGGACATCAAGAGCTGCCAAACACAGTGAAGACAAAGACATTGCAGTGAGCACTTGGGTCTGGAATTTGGCCTTTTCMTCCTTGAATGCAGCTTTTAAAGCTGTATGCAGTCATACTTGACAGAATAGTGGCCAGCAATGACCTTRTTCCTTAAATTAACCCATTCTCAAAAATTGTGATGTGATCAAGGAGGTGTGAGCCTAAATRAGGGGATACATAAAGTAAAAATTATCCCTCATAGCACAGAAAAATGGATTGTGTTGTTTTCATCAGATCAGAGACAAAACTACACAGGAGTCTGTTCTCAAAAGCAGCAAAGCATTGCACTGGAGGCTTGTTATTCACCTGTACCAAGATGACGATCACTAACACTTTGGTAAGCTAAAGGAAGAAAGATTGAGTGCTGTCCTTTAAAAATGACAGCTCCTGGGAAGTTTAAACCAAGTAATACTGCAGGCAAGGGGACAATTTTAACAATCTCCTGCTTTTGTCAATTCTTACTGAAAAAGCAAGGTAAAATCTCAGCTGTAACTTTCAGCTTGATGGAGAGGAGGAAAAGTTACTGTGTGTATAGAAAAGGGGAAAAGTGTTGATTTAACAAACAAATACTGAAACATCTTCCCCTGTCTTTCAGTGTATATTATGTCCTGTGCAGCTACATATTCTGTTCTCAGTGGGGTTGTTACTGGCTGAATCACAATGTAAAAATCAGTATGTTTTATGCTTTGGGTATCTCATTTTTATGATTCTTCTGCTGTATCCAAACATTTCAGCCATTCTTGTTTTTGTGGATAAAGATTTTGAGAATGCTAGTAATTCACAGTGGTATGGATTTCTTTCCTCTTCACTGAAAAATTAAAAAAAAATCCACAATGTGATCCCAGCATTGTCTTCATTGCTCTGGGAGACAGCCAAATGTTACCTACAGATACTATTCATGAGATTCATATATCATGTTCAAAAGGRGAAAAAAAATCCCTATGTTCCCAGTATTGTAAAATACCAGGATAAACTATAGCTTAAAAGACCTATTAAATAATTTGTACCACCAGGAGAGAGCAAAGCCCAGTTAACCGTCCTCTGTCACAGAAAGCTCTTCTGTCTGTTCTGTTTGGTGGATGGTTACTATGGGGAACAAACTAGCCAAAATGCTGGTCCAGGTGCTCCAAAAGCAGTTTTATAATCTATCTCTATGAGAAATGTTATTTTCCTTTTAGATGCAAATTTCTCACAGATAAAGAGTGTAGGCTACATCCAAATAAAAGCAGAGGATTTCTGTGTATTGCAGACACTGGAATCTAAAACTAAAGACTTTTTCTCCATTCCCCCACTGACCAGAAAAATCTTCTTTTATTTTATCTCAGTTTCCTGCAGCTGGTACTTAKGTTGCTTATGCCCACCCTCATGGCTAGAAACAAGGCATTACATTAGGTGAGTCAGTGAGTCAAAGCAGTGCTGCATTCTCTCTTTTTAGGAAGAAATCCAACTCCTTAGATGTAAGAGGTAATGGTTATACAGCAAGTTATTGCCACAGCTCTTGATGTTCTTTGCCTTTTCTAGCCTGAAGGGATGCAGTGGCTTACATAAGGCATATGCACACCCTAAACACACTCTAGTTAGGACACAGCAAGTCCATGCTCTGAGTCTCTCCTGTTTTTAACAGCACAGAAGTAGCAGCATTTTGGGCAACAAGCAATGCATGGAGAGGCTCCATTCGAGGGTAAGATTCTCAGACTTAGTTGTCCACAGGTAGAAGTCTGTATACATCAGATGCTTCCATTTCCACTGCTGYCAGTGGAGGTGGAGAGGGCTTGAGCTGACCTGTGGCTGGGTGCCTACCTTAGGGTGAACCTCATTCTTGTAGGCTTCCTCAGCTTTTGGGATCAGATCTGACTGCATGGGAGCTTTGGCRCCTTGGGCCCCAGAAAAAAAGTAGACCACAGGAATCTCAGGGTTACAGCTTTTGTCTGGGAAGATGGAGCTCCCACCCCTTTGGCTTTTCTGGTTTTGTAGCAAGCACTGTTCAGTGTGAGAAACAGTACTCCCTGCACTTAGAACAGATGCTCTCAGATGAAGGAAGCCAGGCTCCTTTTTTCGTCTTCTTTCATGCCAGTTCTCTCTGCTGTTGTGTCTCATCACTTTCTAGGTGGTTATTAGCTGCTATGACTAGGACTTGCCTTACAGAGTTCTTTTATTCTGCATTTCTTCCCTGGAACAGATTTATAAGCAATCAAATGTCTCCTATCTGGTAAAAATAAAATGCTTTTCACTATAAGTGAAAGTTACAGACAATCATGAACAGCTCATGGTTCCCAAATCAATTCATTTCAGTACTGGAACAGCCTCTGAGAAACCTCTGTCTCCTGCAGACAGAACTGTAACTTCATAGTGGTAACTCCACTGTGAAAATAGAGTTTACCAGAGTGAAATTGTTGAATTCAGTCTTTGTTTCAGGCCACAAGGATCCTATTTCATGGATTAAGTGCCAAGGAGCTCAATTATTTATTACTTTACAGTTGAAACTGGAAAATTTCCCAGATTACTTATCTATTCTTGAATACTTGAACAAATGAAGAAAGCAAGGGAAATTTATTAGAATGAGTAAATAACYAGTGAATGGAGAGCTCTTTCTCAAAAATTTGTGGCCAATATCCTAGATGACTGTGAGTGCTTGGCTGGTTCATGTAGTATTTAATATCCTTGTTTCAGMTAGAAATACTGCAAGGATACTTGTCTGTTTGTTATTGTGTGGGTCTCTGCTGTACTCTTTTTAATTTAGACTGGGAAAATGAAGGGAACAGAAAACCAGAGAGCCTTGGTAAAAAGAAGTCTTYAGTTACTATCATTTATTTAAACTTTAGATGAGTGAATAAAAGTTCAGTCCATATTAGAGCTTAATCTRATCTACCCTTGCAGAATGGAACAGTTTTTCAGTCATTACCTATTTTTGCATCAAGATAATTGTACTTTATTTTTTCTCTGCCAACAGTGTTGATAAAAAAAAGTTTTTCTGCAGAAACCGTGGCACAAATGTCCATTAAGGAAGCAATCTTTAAAAACACTGTCATTCAAATTACAGAAAGGAGAAGCTAACTAAGCTAACACAAAACAATGTAAAACATAGAGCCTGTTGTGGGAATGTCAGCTTATTTGATATGCTTAGGAATCAAAAGAACTTATTTTAGTCCATAATGTGTGTCTACAAAACCCTGGCTGTGACAGCAGTGCTGACTCRTTGCACAGAGCTCACAGCCAACCTGGGCAGACACATCAGCTTTCTGAGGGGCAAAAGTGTGAAGTTTAACAGAATCTGGTGTTGTTTCCAACTACTACAATTCTTATTATCAGCAGGCTTTTTCTTTGCCTTTCATCCAAAAGGCTTTAACTGTCTGGAAACCCTCAACTGCTTGTCTCAGGGTTTTCTGCAGCTAACTGCTCCTCTCCTCTGTTCTGATTATAAAGTAATGGTCTTTCTGACTTCATCCAGAGACCCAAATGGAAACTCCTATTGAGCCTAAGTTTGCAAAATCCTTAAAGACCAAAGAAGTTCCTTCTTTTACAGACAGACACCGCATATTGGGTGATATAAATACATTAAATCTCTTAAGCCTCTCTTTCACAATTCTTTCAGGTGTTAAAAATTTTTTCTTCAATTGTAAGTACCTGTACATAGCAGTCTGATAAGACTTTTTATATCAAGACAAAAAACGTGAAAGCTAATGATTCAATAAATGGCCACCATGGCAAAAATCACCTGATTCAATAAATGACCATCATTTATAAAAATCTATATTGAAATATGACTGATATATTCACCATCATGAATCGATTAGCCTCTTTCAGTGACCATTSATGGCAGAATTACCAATGGTAATGGGAATTACCAATAGTTTCCTGTATAATAGAGAAAGATCAGACAAAAAGGTTTGGAGGAATTCAAAGAAATACTTTTTCTTCTGTTCAGTGAGAGTTACACTAGGGTCATGGTGATAACAAATAACTAACACAAAAGATGTAAAACACCTGCCACATGCCTTTGAAGAACCAAGTCCCTGGAAAATTTGGTTCCCAAAAATGTGTGAGGACATTTGTGCCTGATTGAATTAGTGTAGTGTTGCCTGTTATTCAAAGTCTATTTCACTTTCCCACAGACAGAACATAATAACTAGACAGCCAACAAGATAGCAATAGCACAAAATCTTCCTGACCTACAAATGAGGAAGAAATTCTGTTTTCACTCAAATACTAATAGCATGAATTATTATCAACACCTGCAAAGCTGGTCCAGCCTGTACACATTCCCCTTTCTGATATTTCTTTGGTCTCCCTCTCACCCTAGTATTTTATCTCCCTGCCAGCCCCAAGATTTCTTTATTTTAACTGAATTTACCTTCTTCCTAAATTATACCACCATCTTTTATCACACGGTTGATCCAAACTCTCTTTTCTCTTTTGATTCTAGAAAGACAAATTCCTTTATATCAGGTTTAATTATCTTGTTATGTGACATAGTGCTTTGTTGAGAACCTCAGGAACTCAAGGACAGCTAATAAGGGTAAGATGCAGCTCATCTGAGAGCTGCTGGCATACGTGCTGACAGYCTGCACCCCTGACCTTTAGCCACCACCCAGAAACTGATCTTTTGTGGTTCCACCATGAGCTGTTTCACCAACAAATTGGAGAAAAATATAAGAAAGATACTGAATATTTTTCTGAGTTTTAGCACTATTTAGCCAGTTTAAATTGGCTCATTATGAGGCTGTACAAGAGCCAAGAAAAGTGAGCTGGTGGGAGTCTGCTGCCAGGGACAAGCTGGGAGCACTTTGCCATCAAATGGGCTCATCCAACTTYGCACTCGGAACAAGGTGCCCAATCCCTTCATCCTTAGAATAACAAGAACTCRTATGTAAATAAATAATGTATAAAGAGGGAGTTTACAACAGATTCAATATGAAAACATTTTCATTGCACTATTGCATTAAGCTATTTTACAATGCTCAGCTTTTATTTGAAATCATAGCATTTATTTACGTCTTATATGTGATGTCTATAAGATAACTTYCATTGTAATTTCTATATAAATTGCTTGACTTTATGAGAAAAATCAGTGCTTCACAGAGACATGCACGAATTTCCTGGATCAGCTTCATAATGCTCATTTATTAATCAAAAGCCTGAAAAATGCCAACCCCTTTCAAATATAAATTATGTCTTGTCCTCACTGCAAAATATCAAATTCTCAAAATGGAATAAGCATGTCAAGCACAAAATTAAGTTTTGATTTACACRTTTCCCAGGGAACATCAGTCTTTATTAATGAAAACTAATATGGTTAAATCTTCCTTACTTTTCTTATATATGTAGCCTTATTAYAGACTTGCTCTGACATTCCTGAAAGGATTTGCCTTTATTTCCAAAGACCCTGAATCAATCTCAAAAATATTATATTTTATTTTCTTCAGAGACAATCTGCTTCAAGATTTCTTGAATTGGGCAAGTAATTAGAACTTCTGGTTGCAAAGAATAACAGACATGTATTTTAAATTACATTTAAAATTCTAAATATATTTTAATTTTTGTCATGTGATATTTACCCCTAAACAAAAGCAACCCTTAGGAGCAGGCCAGAGAACTCCACAGAGTATTTGGCAGTCGTTAATATTTGAAAGTAAAAAAATATTCATATTGTTTTGCCGGTCGCTCTATTGTGAAAAATGCTGTCAGAGAGAGGAGCATTTCCTGTGATATTTCCATTGTTTCTGCCTCTGGGCCGCTCAGGCTGAAAGAGGCATCTTTACATTCACAACCTTTCCAAATATCAACTTGAGACTTTAGGCTTATTCTCACTACAGTTATTGATATTAAAATTACTCTTGATTTCCATTAGTCAAAGATGAATTTACCTTACTGATTTTAAAAAGTTCATTCCTGGCTTCTGYTTTTGTGACTTAAGAGGCTAACCAGTGCAATAAATTTTATTGACTTTTTCTCTTCTTGCTTCATGCAGTCTATWATTTTTTTCTTTCTTCTTGTCTACAGAAGTATGGAAAGTTGTTCAAAGACAGCAAATGTTTCCAGACAAGTCTGAGGCAGAGAAGCAAACAATAGACATCAAAAAAGATACAATGTCAGTAGGTTCATTTCACACTGTCACTCCAGACTTCACTGCATTTCGACATTTTTCAACTGTGCTGACTGACATTATTTCAACACAGTTACAAAATGCTTAGTAGACCTCCAGCTGTTCTGTAGTAGCATAAGTGGGAAGACAATGATAAAATTGTATCCAACTTGTTGTTTTTTGCAGATATTAGATCTTTTAAGATCTAGTCCTACAAAGGGAGAAGCATGCTGTTCCCAAGGGAGCTACTCTGTGCAGAATGCAGCTAGTAAAAACCCTTTTGTCTAAGTTGTACAGTGGATRTGCTTTTGCATTTTCTGCATGTGGGTGACAGTGAGTACCACAACATTTGGTGGTAATTTGTCCTAAAACACAAGTCAGACACTTCTACCTTTTGCTGAATTTTTATGTCCTGGAAGAGGCACTGGCAGCTGCACAGGTTGTGGGCCCAAATCTAAAGGTCACAGATGTCAGCCAGATACTTAAGATTTTCATCCTCAGTTGCAAATCATTGCATAACTGCCATTTGTTCCTTTGAAAATATGCCCTTAAGTGTTTTGCTGAATCAGAACCTACATGTGATGTAGCTCACATCATATGGTACAGGGTGAAGTCTATAGCTAAAGGCTTCACAACATTAAGAAAGCAACTCTTTCCTGATGCACAGCTCCTTTTCTTTGCTGTCTGTAACTTCAATGAAGACAAAATCTTGCTCAGTTCCAAGAGATAACAGAGATTGAAAATGAAGTAAGGAAAACTTTGCAGGACAGCACAGGCATACCTGTGATCACATTGCTGACAGGGAATCTCAAGGAACAGAAATTKCTTACCAGAATCAAACAAGTCTTGTATTTTCCCAGTCTGAGTMTCTTCACTGATGCCTTTCTTATCCATTGCTGATAATGTTCTTTGCCTGATCACACAATGACAATCTCATCTACTTCCCTTTCCCTACATTATACTTTGAGAGCTATATGGCCATTTAGACACCTTTCACATATCCAGCCCATCAAATAGTCACAAATGTCAGGTCTCTGTTTCATATTAATTATCATACACCATACTTGAAATTATCATTCACAAACTTGAAATTTTCATAGCTAAAATATTCATATTCTACTTATATTTTGGTTTAATATTTAGGATAAGTTCATATAAGCAGGACAAGGTGTATCTTTCTGTTCTGAATTGCAGATCAAAAGTTGACTGCAAGTTGTTGGGTTTTTGCTTTTTTTCCCTAGCAAAAAAAAATATTCATATTCAGTGGGTTTTGTCATAGGTTTTGTCATATCTTGACAAATAATTATGAGCTCCAAGTTCGGTTACTCAGGTTCAGCTTGTGGAGTTTCTGTAATTTGGGTTTAGCAGGTGATTTATTTCTTGGTGTTGGTACATCAGTCTTATATCATGCATTCTATACCTGATCTTATTAAGATATTGTCCTGGTTTCTGCTGGAATACAGTTAATTTCTTCTCAGTARCTGTTTACAGTACTGTATTTTGAATTCAGAATGAGAATRTTGATAATATGCTAATGTTTTGGATTTTGTAAGTTGTGTTTATTCTAAATCAAGGACATTTTTCCTGGTTTTGTGCTCTACAAGTGAGGAGGTGCATAAAGGAAGACTGGGAGAGAGGATGGCCAAGACAGGTGTCCTAAACTGGCCAAAAGGATATTCCACACTGTAGAGTATCATTCCCAGTATATAAACTGGGGGAAGTTACTTGAAAAGGGGGCTGAGCTGGACYGAGGAAGGAGAGTCTGGCATTGGCCAGTGTGTGGTGAGGATGTGTATTGTGCACCACTTGCTGAGGTTTTTTTTTCCATTATATTATTATAAATAATAATATTTTTATTACTATAATTATAATTGATAAATTTTATTCTATTTTACCATGTTTTATTTTTTTAAACTGTTCTTATATCAACCTACAAGCTTTACTTTGATTCTCCCCATTTCACCAGGGTGGCAGGGAGAGAGGGGTGTTGAGGGAGCAGCTGCCTGAAGCTTAATTTCCAGCTGGGCTTAAACCATGACAGATGCCAAAAAGGTTTCTGGGTGCATAGAAAATGTTCAAAGAAGTAAAACATATTACTGGCAACCATAATAATACAAAATATAATCCCATCAGCAGTCAGCATTGTGAACATTCCCATAGAAGTATAAAACACCGTCTATTATAATTTTTTTATTATTATATAAGCAAAAAGTGGTGTTTAGTATAAATGCAATTTATATATTTATGAATTAAATATATTCTTTTAAAAATAATAATTATGTTAATACTGAATGGGATGTACATCAAATGGGAAAAGGGATGGAAGCATCCTGTGCTTATTAATAGTAGTCATTTCAAGGCAGACAGCTCAAGATGAGATTTTTCCAGTATTGTTTTTCATTACATTCTACAACCTTTTTTACATACATATAATAAAATCAAACACAGCGAAACATGTTTGTTCATATGTTGTCTTTCCTTKAATGCATCTATATCCTTTATGTTGCCCTGCTTTTTCACTCTTAGGTGTCCCAAGCATCACTGGAGATGGCTTTGTTTACTCCRCCTCAGYTTGAGCAACTCAGCCATTGCATAGGCTAGGCCAGAACAGAACTAACAAATGYTGTGATTTGTCCTCMCCCACTTTCTTTGGGAATGKCTATTAGCTTGAACTCTTTGAGAAAGATAGCAGTTAAAAGATGAATGTCAAACTTTCTGGGCTCTCAATTTCCTTTAGAAAAGCCTGTATCTTACAGTTTTACAATGCAGAACCATGTTTTTCCTCCAGCCAATATATCTGTTAAACACTAGAGGTAATGGAGCTCTTCATTGTGTTTCTGCAGCCTGGCATATTCTCATGCAATTTTCCAGGCAGACAACCTGTGGAAACACCTGCCCACACATCACACCCATGCCAGGCCTGCCTTTGGCAGATACTTCCCCWCTCAAACAGCAGAACCAGCTGCTACCAGAGTCCAGGTGCAGCAAATCCTCATTCCAGTGAGTGAAAATCAAGGGAAACATGCCTGATTTGTAAATCTTGCTGGGATTTACACACAGGGATAACACCAGTATCAAGTTCTTCTCCACTCTTAACTCTGGGCATACCTGAGGACACACCGAAAAAGCTCAAATTGCAAACAAGCAGTAAATTTCTAGGTAAAGAATAATATCTTCTGGATAGTGCACTATTGTATTAAGGTATACATTTTCTACATTTTGTATTTAGGCATGCAACATTTGACTTAATTTTGTATAGCAAAAACAAGTCTGTTAGTAAATCTAAATCTATAGTCTGTTGTAAATCTAATTCTTTTCTCCTTTTAAAGCCTTAATATAGAAAATATTCTATTTACAATGAAGCCAGTACCTAGAGAAGCAAAAATTTCTCTCTCTCTACAGCATTCAAGAAGGACAGAAAAGTCAATATCTCACCTTCCATTTTCCTTGCAGTCTATAGCCTTGTGATAGGAACATCCTGTGTGGAGGAAAATCTATGCTTTTATCTGAATCTCAGATATCTTATTTCTAGTGCAAGGTGATAAGCTACTATAAAGAGTTCAGACAAGGTTTTCTGCTATCATTTCCTATTGTTTATCACCAGCACTGTTGAAAAAAAGGCTTCAAAGTTTATAAAGTTTTTATTATTACACAGTATCCTCACTTGGTCTGCAGAGACAGTGGCTCTCTCAGGAAAACATCTGCACAATGTAGTCTTAATTCCATACAAACAGAGGTTATAAGCCCTAAAGAATGAGCAGCCAACAGCTGAACAGCGTTTTGGACAATTATGCCCATGCTTTCACTTCAAAGTGTTTGTAATTATGTCTTTTCAAACTCAAGAAAGATGTGGAAAAGGTAATAGGGAATTCTCACTGTAGTTACTCATTGTGTAAGAATCAAGGACATTAAAAAAAAGATCAGRTAATTGCCCCAAAATGATTGTCTCATCAGTGTCTCAAATGTGAAAACTTACTGATAAAGCGATGAAAATTATGCACACAAGAAGGTAATAGCATGTAACAACGAAAAAAAACCTCTTTCACAAACATAGCTATAAAAGCATCTTGAAGCAAAATTGCTATTTTATAGGYCTGGTATTATTCAACAACAATAAGGAAAAGAATGTAAATGTCTGTTAGCATTTAACTGCATTGAAAACCACTGTATAAAAATCTAAGA
This sequence comes from Alauda arvensis, assembly GCA_902810485.1. NCBI lineage: Eukaryota > Metazoa > Chordata > Aves > Passeriformes > Alaudidae > Alauda > Alauda arvensis. Next base: position 267,661 of record CADDXX010000533.1, read on the forward strand.
ATTTCTTTGGATCTCTTTGCCAGTGACTTGAACCTGAGTGGATCCCAGGAGGGGATCCAGCTTCAGATAGAGACACTCTATCATGGTATCTTTGTGTGGGTATTTCCACACAAGGTAAACATTCACACCCCACCTGCTAACAGATTTCTAGCCAATGGATTTAGAGGCATCCAACTAAGGTTTCAGCAGACACCAGTGTTTCATCACACTAGCATCTCATCAGCTGAATTGTTGCCTCAGCTGTATCTGACAGAGAACTGCAWTTCATTGCCTAAACAGAACTATCTCATAGTGGTTTTGATGCAGTACAACATTCCCCTGGTTTYTGTTTATCCCTCCAAAACAGGCAGGGTTATTCTCATCCCATGCAGAAGGCTCAGCTACTACAGAGAGCTTCAAATGGCATGATGTGCCCGCATTTAGAGAACTGCATAGTTTATCCTACTTTTATGCATTGAAAATAGGAGTTTTTTTATTCAGCTTAATGTTTGTGCTTCAGTTTGTGCAGAGAGGCCTTTCCCCAGTAATCATGAGGGACCTTGGCAGTTAGGGTTTCCCTTAGGTCCCAAATATTTAGTCATACATATCTTCACTACAATAAAAGAACAAATTATAAAGTCAYAGAAATATGACCACTAGATTTTATAGTTATAAAGCTTTATTTGAATGCAGTGAGCAGTGAGCATTCAAATAAGAGTAATTTTTTTTATACTACTTCTGGCTATGGCAAGTTCATGACTGCGTGACAGATATAAGACCAATGGAGACATTCATTAAAGAAAAGCACAAAAGAACCAAAAATAATGAATCAAACAGCAGAACTACACTATGACTCCTCTGAGGGGTAAAGGCATTATATTCATTGTACACATCAACTTCCTTTAATTTGTTTTATTAATTTGTTTTATTCAGAGAAAAATTGTAAAATATATCAAATCAGTGCTGACATCTTATCATTAAGGGGTCTACATCAGTAATAAAGCATAAATTCTCATCTCAGATAATGCCCTGAATATAGAGCAGAAATAATGAGTTGAACGTGATTTTAGATTTCAGTATTAGTAACAGTTGTATTCAGTTCACAATGTGATTGCCCTCAACTTGAGGATGTGGCCAAGGCCTCTCTAGGASTCTGACTCACTCTGATAGTACAGTTCCTGCTTGCAGTAGGAGCCAAAAAAATTCAGACGCAATTTTTGATGGAGGAATAATGGTTCTGTAACTTATTTACCTTGTGATAGCTCTGATTCCATGGACTGATCACACTGATAATTAAGATACTTCTTGATTCTCCTTGAACTCCCAGTGTGAGCTGCCCTTCCTTGGTGTGTCATACACTGAGACCAGCACAGTGGCCAGCCATTTAGTGTGTCTTGGACCTTCTTAGGAGTCAATCTACTGGTCCCCATCCTTTCTGAGCTGTTTGCAAGGAAGGACTAAAAGTCAGGGGAAAATAACTGGGACAGCTGGTAACTGGGAGTTGCATAGTATGATATATTTTGAGCATCCTAAATGTATCTGAAAAGTAGAGATACAATAATTCTTGAATGTTTTGTYTGTTTGAATAATTACCTATAATAGCATTTTTATTGTTGAGTTGCTAGATTCAATTAGGTACCAATTATATTTCTTTGGCTACTTGCACATCAGTGTGGTTTTAAAAACCTTAAGGGCTTTTCTCATATCTTCTGTGCTTCCTAATGAATAGAAATATTGCAGTATAATCACATCTCTGTTATCTGTYGCAATATTAACCTTGGCCACTTTCAAAAATSTTTTCATGTTTCTGATATAATGATGCCATATTCTACCAAGGCAAACAAATGAATTTCAATTACSAAATCTCTGACAAAGCTATAACAAACATGTCATATTATRAAAATTACTCTTTGCTAAAAATAGTTAGGAAAAAACTACATCCCTTTTTCAAGAGCCTGTCAGACTCTTTCATAAGAAATGTTCATATAATTATTCTCTGTTTTATTATAGTTCCATATTATCACTGAATAGTCTATCTTTCATAATTTCTTATTATTACAACAGATGTAAATGATTGTATGGCAAAGTGACATTAAGAAAGTGATTTGTTTGTTTCTGGGATGTTTTAAGGAAATTAAAGTGTTGAAAATATTAAAATGAGCTAACAGAAGAAAAAAAGCTGTTATAAAGGCTCCAAGAGCACTTGAATTTAATTGCTCTGACCAGTTGTGTACTCAGTAAACAACACTGACTCTGGACTTTCTATTTTGATACTTAGACATTTCTGAAACACAATTGTTAGCAGTGTATATACATTTACTTCTCTATTTTTTTTTTTAACTAAATAATAGGAGGGGTGTTTAATATTTTTGCTACTCTGGAACCACAGTGCCAGAGAGGTCCTTTTGATGCCCTCTCTATCCTGATTTTTTGATTCATTTTACAAGCAAATTTTTTTAACCCTATTCCACATTGTCTGTCATTTCTTCATTACACAATGCCAGTTACACAGTAACATTTTTTCATGCCAATATATTTTTCAGATGGAAATAGGCAGATTACAGATTAGGTAYAGAAAGGATACCTTTTGTGAAATGCACAAACTTCCCACTGTCTTTTCTGTTCATCAAAGATGTTAGTTTTTCAATTGGCCCAAGAGTGACAAYTTCTAATCATCATACTAACTTTCTATTCTTTTGCATTTCAATTTTTCATTTTTATTTCACTTCAATTYACTTAACATATGAACAGTTGGAGGKKTTTTTTTTCAAATTCAGTACATATGCTTCAGTTCTTGGTTTTCTCAAACTATGCTAACTGGTTTGCAAGGAAAAGAGTCAAAGATGTTGATATTACCTTAGTTTTCCTTGCCTGTGTATTTGCCAGAAATTCCACAYCAGATCTTTTCATATTTCTCTCTGTACACAAATAGTGAAAAGCATATGCAGCATTTATTWTCCCATCTAAAAAAGTGTAACATCYATGGGGCAACTCTACCCAATTGTAGAGATAAAAAATAGAATAAGGATAACATACCTTGTTTTGAGGTTCTTTTACTTCAGTGTAACAGATAAAAATAAGAAGGAGACAATGATTTACGGCCTCATACTTGTCACACTGCCTCTCTGTGTTGCATATTGACTATATTTAAAGTCTAATTGGTGGTAGGAATGGAAAACATCTGTTTGGAAAGTAAAAAATGACTAGATTATTCACTCATGTCCATTTGTCTTACTTCTTTTCACATGTTCATCTGTGTTGATCACCATGTTATCCTGGTATACATTAAGCCTGGAAACCACATAAGTGCCCTTTGCTCTTCAGTCAGAACTCTAGAGAATAATTAGATTGYCTGCTTGACCATCTTTTCCCCATAAAAAAAAATGTCGCAATATGTACATTGGTATTTTAGAAAGATGGAAGTTCAAAAAGTGTGGTGTGCACTCACAGTGGACTATGATGATGTTTGGCATCTGTTAGTTCTCAGGTGAGGTCATTACTTTTTGAACAGGTTATGTGATGAACTGTGGACAGGAACATTGCRTTCTCCAGGATTTATGTTGTGTCTTTTGCTTCATACAAGCAATGATGGAATTAGGGAATATTTCCTTCCTTATTTTGTCATATACCTTTCATCTTAGGAGACAGAGAGTAGTGCTTTCAGGTCTATTAATAACATCACAAATCTTGCTGACATGCATGCTAAAAAAATTCTTATGGTCTTTTGTGGCAATATTCTGAAGTCTTCAAAAGAATTTCCCTTACCCTTAAATTTAGTGGGTGAAGCCTAAAKGAGTAAAATTCTCCTTTTGTGTCTACTTATGCACAAGAGAAAGAGAAGCAGTAGATAAGGAAAGTTAAATGATAGTGATGCAAATGTGTATAAAGTTTTATCATAGGAATAAGAAGAATACTTCAGAGTTRGGAAAGAAGAAACTGAAAGAGGAAAAAGAAAATGTGAGGTAAGGTAATGYGGGTGATTCAAGACAAAAGGTCAAGGGATGGAGGAATAATTTGAGATGGAAGATAGTGCAGGGAAGGTCTGGAAAGACAAAGAACGTTAAGACAAATCTGCAAGCAGTGGAGAAGGTGTCTSTGTTGTTGAACATACAGTCAAATTTGCAGTGAAAACTTCATATCAATACAATGTAATCAAAAACAATGGTTCAAAACAAAATTCACAGAAACATCCTCAGTGACTATACTTGGCCAGCAAACATAAACCATCATTTTATAACCAGAAGACCTGGGATAGGAACAGTTAGACTAAAGACTATATCTGAAAAATATATTGTATAAAAGGCAAACAGTATAAGAGCATCTTATCATTCTTTTATTATGTCAGGATCTGAAACATGAAATCAATTAGCTTGTTTATATTAATTTAAATTTATTTATTTATTATGGAAAACTTTATTCAACAAACATCCAGATAGGGATGTTGTCTTGATCAGACAAAATTGCCCTCTTTTGAATTAAATYCACTAAATTCAAGGAGAAATGAAAAGAAAATTAGGAAAGTGAAAAAAATTAAAAATGAAGATTGAAAGCCACATAGGAAAGGGAATATATCATTAGACAAGAACTCACATATTAAATACACATACTCTTTTATATGAGAATGGGTTTTTGACCCTTCTGGCCAATCACACAGTTCAATTCTATATGGAGGAAAAGTGGGGAATAGCAAACTGAGGATATCTATCTCTCAAGGTGGTAGATAGAAAGGCTGTAATGTCTGTGTGAATTCAGGAGTCTTCTAGGGTTAATTGYCAAGCATTTTCTTTTTGACAGATTGCAGGTAGTAAAACCATAATATAAATACTAGTTATATATTGCTATTTTGTAAAAAAAAAAAAAAAGTGTGATTAACTTTCTAAGCAGCTTCAGCTTCAAATCTCTTAAAAACTGATAACGGAGTTTCATGCTTTAAATCAGAAAATAAAGACTCTAAGAGTAATGGTCTAGCTTGAACAAAACTATTCAGCTTTTCCCCATTATCTGTTTCATTTCCCAGGTAGCCTTTTCTAGAAGGGTAAATAGAATTTTCATATCAACTTTCATTGGTGACCCATGTAATTGCCTTTAGTCTTATGTTACATGAAAATCCATCTTTTCAGCTGTGTGATGACAGAAAGGTAGCTTTATTTCCCATAATTGCAAGCAACCTTTATTAGAATGAAATAACTAGCAGCTATTCTGCTAGTGATTCTGATTTACTCAGCCAAAAAAAAAAAAAAGAAACACCAATTTTAAACTGCCTCTTTTTCAATAAAACAGTTTTATTATCAGCTCTGAAATGGATGTGTCTTCACTCATGCTAAAGTTTGATAAAATGCAGTCTTATTGACCTGAACAAAGCTTTTGCTGTTTTTCCTGTTCATCATTTATAGTATTATCTGTAGAGAGCATTAAGTCTTTTTTATATTTTTAAATGAAAGCTCTTCCTACAGATAACCTATCRGCACTCCAGCTATCTGCATCACTTATCCATATAGTCACATCATTTTAATATATTCAAGACATTTGCATATTGATTTATTTGCTGTGAATGACAAGCTCTTTATTCATTTGCTCTTTACAGGTAGGAAAGCATCCCCAAAGAGGAGCATTCCTGGAGACCAACAACAGCATTAATTCAGTGCACCGGAGTCCTTGGAGCTGGTATCCTGGAACACCATTGCCTATCAATTTTCTGAGGATTCTCTTGACACCAGGAGAGCTGTTATATTTAGATGCTTATCAGCTTTTGACTGCAGTGCAGTACTTGCGAAGATGTCTTTCATTTTGAGGCTTAACACATTAAATATCACCTGATCTGAAGATGTTTGAGGGTGTAGAGCCTCTTGCATAGAATAAATGTCTTGTCTAAAAATAGCATTACATTTCTGCATAGTTCTTCAGTTTGTGTAGCTCTACTTTGTACATAAATTAAGGCAYGAAGAGAAACTAAAGGTCTGTCGTAACACTGACAGAGGGAAGAAATCTCAAAGCTTAAAAAGATCCTCTGACATTCCTACTCAAAATCTCCCCAGAATGTCCGAATACTGCATTGAATAGCAGAAGGTATCCTTCAAAGGCTTTTAGATGGAAAACAGAATAAAATGAAAGCTGTAGAGTCATGCTGAATCACAGATATAGCAGTGCAGATTAGAGCTGCAATAACTCACTGAATATTCACTTTGATTATGTGAGATTTAACAAGGCCTTTAAACCAAGAGTCTTCTGTGATTAAATCTTTAGCGTACACCCACTTAATATCTTAAATTGTTCTTTCCTAACATTTTAGGAAATAATGTTTCACTCGAAATAAGTTACTAGTCTGGTAGGTAAAAGGAGAAGAACCAAGTAAMCATAACCACCATAGGCTGTGTAGAATAGTACTGTGGGTTAGCAATGACAAAGCAGTGGACAGCAACACTTTTTAGCACTTTTTGCCTATGTCATATGAATATCCCCTAAATGAGGAAATGTTTCACTTAAAGGTCTACCCACTGCAGTCCTTTTCAAATCACAAAATCCTTCTCTTACCCACATATGAAAATACCCGGAACATATGCTTTTTAACACACAAAAGTTTGAGCTGGATCTTCACAAATAAAAAGTACTTAATACTATACTATGAGACCATCATTTGCAAGTTGTCCATAGTCACCAGTCCAGTTCTCCTAAAGCACTCTCTGGTAAGGAGCCTATTCCCTGCATACATACATAGAACTGCTTATCTTTATTTTATTTACAGCTAAATTTATAACTTCAAGTTGTGCTCATTTAACAGGAGTTAATAGGAGAAAATTTAGCAAGACCATAATGCACTGAAGCTGTAGGATGAGCTTCTGACTAGCTTGTCAAAGCTGACTTGGAAAAAATCTGGGCTATCACAGCAGTGTGGAAACATAGGGTTAAGATTTTTTAACAATATAGCCCTGATGACGTCATACCATGACTATTACAGAAATGAGGATTTTCTTCCCTTCCAATCTATTCTCTGTTCTTTCCTTTGGTAGCACTGTTGCTATTGACAATGCTAATCATAACCTTTTCAACTCCACATTGAGGACAGAGACGACAGCATTAAAAATATTTGGGAGTCACCCTAGGACACATTCCTATGATTTCAGTGGTTTTCCYGTATTGAGGGTAGACAGACTGAGAGAGAAAATGCAAAAAGAAGGGAAGGAAAAGAGGAAAATAGGGAAATCTCTGCATTATTGAAGAATTGGAAAGAGAATTATTTCCWCCAGATGCTGTTTTTAAAGGTGCTGCTTATAAAATTTGGCACAAAATACTATTGCAAAAATCTTACACATAGAACAATCTTGCAATTCCAGCCTATGAGGTATTTCCAATCACATGCCTTGGTGAGTCATGAATTAATTGAAAAGAAAAAACTAGCAAAAGAGTCCTAAAAATTCTAGTTATATAGCAGACATCCCCAGCCTYAGAACAAAAMGATAATTTTATKAATTGCTRTCATTCTACCCTACTTTCCCTTTCAGTATTACTGTTTGTAGTAGTGGATAAGATCAAGGTGGAAATTACTTTTCCAAATCACCCTTTTTTTTTTTCCTTTTTCCAAATTTACGGCATTTGTGTTCATGGCTCATTCATAATGAAGACCATGAACATATCCCTCTCCAGCACGCCTATTTTTCATTCATCATACCAGAAYGTACACAYCATGGAATGTTCCTCACAACAGAATTATTTACACTGTGTTTGGGGAACAAAGCTTWTGTGTTGTTTTTGTTGGCTTTTTTCCCCTTGAAGTCAGCTGAAATTTCTTCCAGGTGTTTGTTATACTAATGGAGAAAAATAAAAAATCAGTAAAGGAAAATAAAATTAATTTAAATTTTACCTGCTTTACCTGCTTTAAAACAATTTTGAAAACTGCTACATACTTTGTGAAGTCTGTAAATTCCATTTTAGCACTTTTATAATCACTAAAGCCACAGGCAACATGTATGAAAAAAGTGATGGAATTAGGAGGTGAAAAAATCTGATGGAACTGCAAGGATAATGTGGATGCTCTGCTGCTGCTTTTCTATAATTTCTCTCTCCTTTTCCACCCTCCATCCTTAATCTCAACAAGTAAATTGTGTAGATAATATGTAATAAAAGAGAATGGTACCAATACTGGTTAAAATCTTCAGGAAGGCATTACAAAATAAAAGTTGGTTCCCRAGGGAGAAATAATAAACCCAACATGAATCTGTATTTCAGACATTATTTTGTAATATGATGAAAAATATATTGGAATGTACAGTTTGTCAGTAAAAAAAACAGAAGACAAATTTTTTTAGGGATAGAATAATTTTTAGCAACCATGTAACTGTCACAAATCAATTCTTGACTCTCTAGGATAATGTCAAAACTGTACCATTGATTTGACTGGTGCTACTCATGCTAGGCAGGGTATTGTGTTTATAATGTGTATATAAACTTAAAAATAGTGTATAGAARAGTAAGAATGACATCCAGCAATACTTAATTTTTTTTTTTTTTGCATTGAATTGCATCAGTGTCCATAAGCTTCTAAAATTCTAGAGACTTACTGTATTATTTTAATGTAAAATGCTTGAACAATTCCAAGAGATTGTTCATGTGCAGTGGTTTTCACATTTTCTGCAGTTTTCTAAATCTAGCCAAGACCTTACATATAGAGTATCCATCGATCTATTTAATTAGGAAGCAAAGATATCATATCTCTAGTATGCAATGCTAAGWGTCTTTATGGACAACAAGCTTTTARGAATTAGAATAAAGATGAAAGGAATACCCTCACATTAAAGCTTAGGGTACCTCAGGGCAAGYGAAATACATTAAATGRAGACTTACAGCAATTAAGTWTAAAATTAACCTTTGATGTAAATTAGCAGAGATYTATCAGATGAAACTCTTGGATGAGCCTTTGTGATAACTAGGAAGTAATCTCTACAGTCTGTTGCAAATCACAATGCCAAGCACTGCAGAGCTAAAATTAGCCTTCACAGATAAACAAAAGTTTTATCAGTCAATAATTTGATGATTTAAGGAATATTACAGACATCCACATTTCACAGAAAACTGCTTATACACGATTTAATACTGGTTAGGCTTCTTTAACTACAAGCAATTTTACTGAAATCTGCAAGAAAAGCAGTTGGTAGGACCATAAGACATCAATATGTGCTTGAACAGAATCATTAGTGCCTTGCAAAACTAAATTGAAATATATGGGTATGGTAAACATTAAAACATGAATTTATAGTCAAAACAATACAAATTACAAYTTCCAAGGTTTTGGAGGGCTTTAGATTTTCCCTTAAGAGACAGATGATAATTTTCTTCATTCTGTAATGCACCTTACCTCACACAGAGGATCAARTACAAAATAGTAAGCAAGATGTCCCTGGATATGTGTCAAAGCTTACCTCTCAAAACCCCACGTTAAAACCCACTTCTCAAACACATTTAGAACTGGAAGATAAAGGTGGACAGATGTGAACCAAGTGTACTGTGCCATTAATGACAGCAGCCTTTTTTGATGCAACAGAGAAAATCTGGGTAGTCTTCTCCCCATTTGTGGATGAAATTGTTTGTGAGATGAAATTATTTTGGTGGAATAAGTAGTGTTTTGTACTACACATCAAGGGGACAAAAGGAGATCAGACAAAATCTGTCCCAAGACTACCAAGTTTCCAACTCACAGCCTCAAGTAAGAACCTTATTTTCACATTGGATTGTTAAAAATCATCCCTTCTGAGACACCAAATACCAAATACTCATTYGAAACACATCAATATATTAACCTGAGTCACATTTTTCTATAACCAGGTAATGATATTTGAAGCCTGCCTTTCCATATCTGAATTTTGAACYRAGTGAAAGTTGAYATTTTGTGTAATTCCTCTCATTATGTAAAGTGAAATATGACTTCATCTGCAAAAATGCTTAGAAATGTATCTAAAAATAAACTGAGAGACACTGGTCTTCTGTGGCAGTGGTTTTAAATACCTGAWAATTAAGTGTTAATTGTCAGTGAAAAAACAACTGCTTTGTGGATTTTTTATAAAATCAAAACCCAAATTTTAGATTGGGATAACAGCAGTTGTCAAACAAAAATGATAGAGYAGTCACCAAAAAAGCTACTTACCAAACAGAAACGATTTGGTCTCTTAATGAATATATTCATCCTTCAATATCATTTCAGCCTAATTAAAAAATACACCAAACTAAATTGCATAGTTAATTATAGGACTTGCTTTTACAAACTTCATACTAACTTAACTTTTTTTCTTGGAAAAAAAGAGTGCACTGGAAAGCTAGTTCTTAATGTTATTTTGCTTTTGCAGAACTGGCCAAAAGCCAAATTTGAATGGGTATGCTTTATATGTAAAACTTATCATGCAGTTCTAATTAAAATCTACTGAAGCTTTCAGCTTCATTTAAAAGAGTTCATCTTCTGAATACTTTTCATTTTCTTTTGGTTGCATTATATCTCAGGAAAAACTGTCACACTTTCTTGAATAAGATGGACTAATTTTTAAAGCRCTGGGAAGCAAAACTCAATTTTTTTTCTTATGGACAAAAAACTATGCATATCTTACAAGATTTTTAGTGACAGAAGTTCTGCCCTCAGTAAATATTCTTCAGCATGTAGAGAAATGAAAAATATTTCAAGAGAGTATTTAATTATTTATTCTCATTGATAGAATATATGTTTCTACTGGGATTTATACTGCATGTAACTGATTTGGCCRCATGTACAAAGCACCTAAGTCTGTTTCTGTCTGKATTAATTTAAAATGCTATTTAAGTATGTGCCACTGTTGAAGTGGTAAACTCTGGGCAGTTTTTCTAAGAAATAATTTTTCAAAGAAATCTCCTTAGTCCAGTAGGTAAACATTAACTGGCAAGACAGCAGATATTTACAGGTATAGAYCATATCTACTGTCTTCTGTCTATATTATATGTATTGAATATGTACATCTATTATATATAATTTATATTAAGAGGATAATTAATAATTAGATAGTAATATAGTGCAATGAAGAATAGACTGAAAAAATGAGTAATACTACAAAGGTTATAGCAATTAAGATATTTATAGATATAGATAATATAGAATTATATAGATAGAGATACTAAGGAAACAGTAATTTTCTTTGTGCTSTGCAAAAAGAGTAAGTGAATTGGTCAGACAGCATAGACTGAACTACCATCAACAGTGCTGATAAAGCCTGTTTCCACTCTCCTTTGCCTCTGAGCCACTGTCTGGCCCATGGCTGGCTCACTGTTAATGGCACCCAGCTCAGAGCCACAGCCATGCAAGGCAGCCAGGAGAACCCTTCAGAAGAGCCCATAGGTAAGGTTAGTCACCACTGGCAAKCCAGTGCATAGTTTGTGGGTATTTTAGGATTTCCAGGTAAAAATATCCCCCAATGTAGCTTTCTTTCACCTGTTTTTGAGTAGGACATCCTGATGCATCCTGACCTCAAGAGATCACAATGGACTGGTGACACATAATAAAGCTGGAATCTCTCAGGCTATACCAATGCAAACACCTCTGTGTGGTGCCAAAAGAYGTTCCTGCCAGCCTGAGTCTCAGGGTAACTTCTCCTTGAAGCTGATCTTGTTTAAATATGTATTAGTGATGCAATTAGGTTTTAATAGTGGCAAGTAGGAGCAGGCTGTGAAGTTTGCTGATGAYATAAGACTGGGAGTACACGAATAAAAGAAAATTTCAGGACACCGTGTAGAAAGAGCAGAGTGATCTTGCAGAATGGAGAAATAGGAAAGGGAATAAACATGAGAACTGATAATAAGCACTTCTACTATAGGCTAAGAATTGGCAATTACTGAAAAGTCATGACTGTTGATGCATTAATATTAATATGGTATAACACTAAAATATGCAAATGTGATCTTTGAATGAGTCRGGAAGGTCTTTCCAGGGGGTCTGAAGTAAATGTTTGACCCTTTCTACTGCCACTTTATTCTGGTATTCCATATTTAAAACAGATGGATTCAAACTGAAACAAGTCCAACAGAGCTATATGAAAAGACTATAATTCAAAGARAGAAATTACATCTTTTACTATAGCAAAACTCTGGCTGCAAGGGAGTATGCTAATATTGATAAGTAAATCCTAATGTCAAATACTACAGTGATAAAGAAATTCTTTAAAAGATAATATTGTCCCAGAAAAATATAAATATCCATTGATTATATATACTTCCAACCTACATGTATGCTGTGAATGTGTCTTAAAGAACAGACTTATGAAACAGTTTTCATTAACAAGCAGTGGAAACAGAACCTAATCATTTCTGAAGTGTATAAAAAAGATTTCCACTTTTGATTGATTGTCATACCAAGAGATTGGGCTCAATGAGCTGGGAAGAGCCTTCTTACCCCACTATATTTGTACAATATTTAAACTACAACCTTAAACTTTAGGGTTAAATTTTCAATGGTCAGCTTTATTCTTCTAGTACAAATGCACTCTGCAATCAGAGTAAAGGTCAGCTTTCCCAGAGAAAGGATTCCCTTGGCATCAGCAGTATATGAATAATTAATTTCTCCAATATCTGCAAACAGGATCAATTCTCCTAAATTCTTATCCATTGTGTATTTTGGATAAGATTGTCCCACATGATAAAAAAAAAGCAAAACAACTCTCTGTCTGGGGCTTTAGTGTCTACACTATAGAGTAATTGGACTTCAAGAAAATCCTATTCCTGCACTGTGAAGACAAGTCAGACCACAGCTCTGGAGATAGTGTTTCATCTTAGCAGAAACAGCAGAAATATAATTTCTGCAATGCTCTTTTARTTGCAACAGGAGCAGCTTTTATTCRGTCAATATCTTTGRATAAAACTGGCTCTGCTTACAATTAAATATGTTTCCTTCTTYCCTCTAGCTAACAATTTTTCATCTTTATAGTTGAAAATGAAAGTCAAGTGTTTATTTCAACTGGGCTGCTGTCGCAGGGAGGTGGTTCCCACAACCTCTCTCCCAGTTTGGCTGGGTTGAGCATGGCTAAAAAACGGGATGGTTACAATGGATAGCCCAGAGACATCCTTTAATGCATCAGACCATAGGCAGCATCCAAAGAGCTGGGGGCATGCTTAACCTGGCATTTTATAGGGTTTTACCTGGGGCAGGTGTCCAGTCGTGGTTACAGGGCAGGGGCTTCAACTTATAAGTTTAAAGGCTTATTTTTGGGTGACTCTATTAGAATCTTCCCAACATCCCACCTCCCAAAGGCCTCAGGTTAATGCCCTCCGTGTAGGGAATCTGGTCTAAGCTTTGATCTGTCCCAGGTAATTCAGTTTCCACAGGCTGCTACTGATATGACTCTATTTTAGAGAAAATCCTTCTTCATTTACATCTAGAGTCCCAAGGGAATTTTGTCTTTTAATGCAAAGTGGGAAGATTATATTTCAAAGATATTCATCCATTTTACTCCAGCTGAAGTCARTTGAGGGTGTGGGAGTTTGGAGGCTTTAAGCCCTTACTCAGCAGCCATGTTAATGATGGTGAGTCAGAAGGRAACCCATACCACACACCCACAACTGCATCAGCTCCCTGCTTCTGTCATCAGGATGTAGAACACATTTACTTTTTGTCATTGATTTCAAATGTGACTGAATATAAAGCAGATCTGCTGAATAGGAAGGTGCAATTTTCCATAATGCCTTTTCAAAACTGAATAAAGGTCAAAATCTKTTTGACTTACATTGCATGAAATTAATTCAAAGAAAATAATTTAGGACAGAATTCAGCCCCAAGCTYCTGTAAGACTACAATTACAGATGGCCTTTTCAGAAACAAAAGAACACACTACAACRTCTCTCACATATGTCTTACAGAAAWTTTCCAAACCAAATCAAAATGAAAYYAATGTTAAATACTAAATAGTTATTGCAGACGTTCACAAAAATAATAATTCCATCATAATGGGGCTAAAAATAAATGAACTAACTTGAGATAAGATTTAAAGCTTGGGTACCTTTCATGGGCTACTCCCAGCTAGAGAGAGTTTAATGAATACCGTTAATGAGGCACAGCATGAAAGTCATCCTGGAGAGATATGATGGTCAACAAATATCTAGCATAAACCTAAGGATTTCCTCATTAGAACTCATTTGTTTCAGCCAGAATGGTCCATTCTAAAGCCTGCTAATTACTTAAACATAGAAGGCTGGTATGCTCCTCATTTCCTGAGAATTCTCTCTACTCCCAGCACACTCATACCAACACTTACATTGTGATGGCTTAAGTCCAAACTATGAATGATGTATAACAGAAGGAGCAATCAAATTCCCCTAAAACCATTAAAGYCACATTTTCATTGTTAGTTTGTGGCCCAATACTCCTATGGCCAATAATTCTACCTGCTAGGAACACATAACAGTAATACTGTGAGATTGGYTAAAAATTAATTTATACTGGGCTACTTCAATTAGTCAGCACAACTCTAGAAAAAACAGATGTTCCATACTGTAATGCAATATAATRGAACAAGAGTATGACACAGCTACATTGATTTTCTCTTCACTACCTTTCCTATTTAGTATCAGACTACAGGCAGGATATAAGATCAAATGCAATTATGAGTCTTTAGAGTTAGCAGCTGGACATGGCAGAAAATATTAGTAAGCTCTCTTGCCCTTAGAAGACCACCATGTGGAAGAAAATCAATTATTATAAAGTTTTKGATGGTTCCCCAGATATTGATTGATTGCAAAAACTGATAAACACTTAAAAATTTTTCAACCAAAAGAGGACAGGTGTCAGAGGAAAGAAGAGACTTATTGAAGCACTTACACCCTACTTTACAGCAGTGCATCAACACAGTGGTGGCTGACCCAAAACCATGGCACTGCTCAATGTCTATCACTATATATCAATTCATCAATTCTAAGGCCAGAAAGCAGCCTCTGCAAACACAAAGCCTTASTTTCTATTGAAAACAGGACATGGGATGCCCAGCATGCAGTGTGACCTGTTCAGTAAACCCAGCTATAGATGATCTTTTCAACTTTTTCCTGTTTGGAAAATATACACAGCTTTCTTTTCATATGAATTTGTCTCATGTTAACATCTTGTCCCCAGACCATATCAAAATGATATCTCATTCGTATTTTTGCTTCCCATGTAAATGCTTTAGCTTGCAAACCTTTGATTGTTGGAATCTTAATAATTAGTTACTTGATAAATTTAACTAGATTAAAAGAGATTAAGCTGCTAGAGTTATGTACYGTAGGGTTTATTTCCTAATAGGATMATCTCAAGGATTATARTATAACCTCTCTAAACTATTTATGTGTCTGTAGCACCAGATGTGAACATATTACTGCTCTGAAGAAGTAATATTCATAGGTGACATAACTTCCTTCCTTCTGTACAAATACTGAGAGCAATATCATCACAGCTCATGCTCGTCTAGGCTTTGGCTCCTTGGAATTGTAAAGTTTTCCTGCTTTATTGGAAATAATATTCTTTCCTGCTAGGCCTATGACTTTAGGYTTAGCCATATGTAAATTCAGCTGTTTGTTTTCATCTAACTTGTCAGACAGTCTTGATCAACTTTCATCWAAGACTTTCCTTCTTATTATTCTCTACACTCTCAAAATTTTTCATCTGCAACTATCATAATCATTGTGTATTTTATTCCAAGCATTTAAAAAGAATATTAAATATAATAGAGTCAAATACTGATCCCCATGACACTCATAGACAAACATCTGAAGAATGATTCTTCATTAACAGTAATATTTTGAGACGTTTCACTTGCCCAGGTTTTAATCACTTCAGTATGTGCCATGTTGATTTTATTTCTTAATCAACATGTCATGTGCTACCAAATGAAATGCCTTATAGAAGGCTGTGTTCCATCAGTTTTATTACCTTTAAAAACAAAACGGGATTGCAGTGTCTGTTTCATTATTCTGCCTGAGATCATTATCAGGCTGACAAATATATAATTATACTTTTTTCTTATTTACATTGGAACAGAATAGGATCTYCTATTTACATCTGGGACTACCAAAATGCTTTAAGTGTTGAAATTTCACACTGAAAATCAAGCCTAACAGTTAAGGGATATCAGACAGCTCTGTTAAAAGTYTTGGATTAAAATTGCCTGGATTTGATTATTTAAAATGTTTGGTTTCATTAGTCCTTGTTTAGCATATACCTTTGTTTTTTGAACGGAAACCTTTTTACTCTTATGCCATACTTGATTCAACAGCTGCAATATTTACATGGGACTGCATAGTATTGCAACCTCTTCCTTATGACAAGACAGAGGATATGTCTCAGACGAGSTCTTGAAGGGCAAATACTCCTCCTCATAGTCATCACTGTGCTCTTATATGCTACATCATCTGGCTTTTTTGTAAAGCAGGAGTTTAGTATTTTATTTAATAAATATTCTCCCTCTGCTATATTATTATTGAAATGTTCCTATTAAGATCTGACTTTGGACAAGTACTAGACCAGAATACCCTTGTCATTATCTATATCAAAACATCCTTYGTGTTTTATTGACATTTCTTAGTACCTTTTTGTTCTTCAGCTTCTCCTGTTACTGTTCTGTATCTCATTGTTTTCTTTGTAATCTATGGAGCTGACCAAATCTATTTACAGCTTTGAAAGACAGTGATAAGAGAGGTATGCTTCCAAAGGTATACCTAATATAGAGTAACCTAAAATTCAACAGAAAATATTGGCTGAGAGAGAAACTGGCTTTTCTCACTAAAATAAACATATAATCTCTATCTATGCCTGCATTAGATATGGGTAGTGACTTAACTAAATGTCAACAATATGTAAAACATTTTTTTCTCTTTAAAATGTCAGACATTATACCAGCACAACACTTAAAATATTTTTCACTTTTAGATGTTAATATTTGCAATGAAAAGTTTCGATGTCGCTTTCTAAAAATTATATTCATATGGGAATTAAAAAACAAAAAGTTAAAAACTCAAAATATGGTCAAAAACCTTTCAATTATGTTGAAAAAGAAACTCTGTATAAACTGAAATTGATATTCAGAATGTTGTGGCTTTGTATTTCACCCAAAATACTCATGYATGCACTCACACAAGCAGGATAAAGCATATAATCATTAGATTATATTAGAGAAAAATTAGTCTTGAATCCTGACCTTGCAACTGRCTTGAAGTTGTGGATTCTTGTGGCTCATTTCTCTATAAATTGGACCCTGTAGAAACACAAAAACTGCCAACAGAGAACTTTCTACAAAATTAACAGTCATTTGCAATCTTAAAACTATTATCTCTTCATTTATTGATTAAAAATTCATCCTTATTACTGTAGTAATTGTCTTCAAACCCTCTTCCTTTATAAAATACAATTCTTTGTACAATTCTCCATCAGTTCTATTTGCCAAAGGCACTGAGGCATGTCAGGGAAGTTTCTTCAAACAGAGCTTTTCATGATTATTTAGATATTGTAAAATAGCCTAACTTTTCCAATATTAATATTTATTTTGTGTAATTTGTAGTCTTTTTGTCTCCTGTTCTCTGAATACCCACTGTGAACCACACATGAAGTGGGATGTTGTTTACACTGTAACCTGACTATCAGCCAGATCTGCACCCATTTTACGTAAGCACAAATTTTGCTCCGTATCCCAGTGTTGTAGTTTAACATAATTGGTTTAACACTGGCTTTTAATTAAAGAGAAAATCCATCAGTTAYGGAAGTGATTATCTGTGATGACGGCTAACATCTTCCTCCGGACGCAGAACCAATCAGCTGGCTAGCTTTGAATACTGACACTCCGTTAAACCACTTAAGAAAGCTGAACAGGCCTCTGTAAAATCACATGTAGAAATTAACAAATCCCAGGAAGAACTCTCTTGCTTCCGGCCTTTGAACAGGTAACACTGGCTGGGCCGGGCCCTGCTCCGCTGCGCGGCCTGGCGGGGCTGGGCTGGGCTGGGCCCTGCTCAGCTGCAGCGCAGGCCAGGTCAGGCCAGGCTTGCTCACCGTGCACGGCGTGGCTCAGCTGAGATTCTGCTGTCACCAAGTTCAACCGTGACTGGCAGACAGAGCGAGCTCAACTCAGCTTTGAGTGGAGCCAAGTCAGGTCCCACTCCAGCCGTCAGCTGCTGAGCCATCCTGCCAGCACCACAGGAAATCATGAGTAGCTGAGTACAGATGCGTCTCTGCAGCCTCGCCTGAAAGCAGCCCCACCACTGGAATTGGACATGGCAGGGGCCAGAAAACAGCCGTGCAGCCAGAGTGGCCACTGCCCAGCAGAGATCACRTGKCCATACACRGGCMCGGGCAAGATAYTAACTCTTTTAGTGCACAGATGAAACTTGCAGATATCATTTCTTGAGTGAGAGAAAAAGGGAAGKGTGAAGACACATAAAGMAAACAACATGAAGACACTGAAGTCAGTGAAGAAGGAGTCAAATCCCAGATGGGAGGAGAAGGAGGAGATGCTTTAGTSTTGGGCTGAAATTCTCTTGTAAGACTATAGTGGAGATTTGATATATCACACTCTTTTCCCCTGTAACTCATGGAAGGCATTGGGAGGATGTAGCATTCTAACCACAGCCRTGAGCAGAGGCACCAGTGTTGAARCAAGCAGATGCTGAASTAGCTGTGATCCTATGAGAAGCTTGAATGAGAAGCAGAGAGATGAGGAACCTTACCCCAGGGATGGAGGAAGAAAACCWCTGTTCCTGGAGATAAAAGTAGAGAACTTCTGTTTCTATACTAGAACAKCTCATCCTTAAAATTGCACCCCAATAAGCTGTGGGAAGACTACCAAACCATGGGAGAGACTTCACAATTGCAGATTTYCAGGTGGCTGCTTATCTCTGTTGGACACAGAATAAAAGATGAAAKACTCCAATTYTCAGAAGGCAAAAAAACCAAGGCATTATTCTATGATTTCACTCCATTTTTATAAGGTGTTCTGATACAGACTTAACATGATTGGTGAATAGGAACAACATATCTCTAATCMCATTGRTAAACTAGAGAAATAGCAAAATAYCACCTGGTGGAAATTGCTTTGAGAAAGTTGTTTTGAGAAAATTGTTTTGAGAAGAAGCTTTCCAGATAATTTATTCCCTTGGGAATGGGTTAGCAGGCTAAAATCTTTTAGATTTAAAAATATCAGGCCCACAGCAGCTATTTGTGAAAATTAAAACCATAAAAGAACTGTTTCTTGTGGAAAAGTCTCYGTGGCATGGCAGGAGAGACTCCTGTCCCTAAGTGAACTGAAGAAAGATTTTTTTAGAAGTGGTAAACAGACTGAATATACCAAATTTTGTCTCTTTACATCATCAGTGGAAAAGGAAAGAAGAACTGGGTGGTGGAGAAGTGTTCTGAAGGTTTATTCTGATTCCTATAATTCTTTTAGTTCTGTTAATAAAGTATTTCTTTATACTCTTTAATGTTTTGAGTCTGCTTTTGCCCTTCTCCTAATCCTTATCTCACAGCAGAAAATGAGTAAATAATTCTAGTGAATGCTGTAGCACTGGGCCAGCACTCAATCCACCTCACTAATTGATGCATTGGCAGGGAAATCGAATTAGAGAACCAAACCACTACACTTCATTAGTGTTTCTGCCTRGTGGAACCAAAACTGCTACACTCAATATGCCAAGGTCACAGGGCTCGGTGATGGTGGTGGGGGGCAGAGAAAAGGCAAAATAGTGGCCTGTTGTTGCACTACTTGTGTTACACAGCCAGGGTAGGCAACTTYATTTTTGCTGTTGCTCAAGCGTGCTACACCTCTCCAGCTCTGAATTACCATCCAATGTATTTGATTTATAATAGGAAACAATGTTTATTTTTCAAGTCACCTAGGAACAGATGTGGCAGGGCACAGTTGAGTGGAAAAAAATAGCAAAGGGCTCCCTTCAAGTGGCTAAGGAGGCTATATATGAAATCACAGCCACAGGTTTGTGTTTTGCTCATGAGAACCAAGCACTGTAGTGAAGGTCAGTGTAACCCTGACATGCATGGGTAAGRCAACACTGCCAGCAACAATCATAAAATCCCAAAGCTGATATTCTYCATTTATGGTATATTTTTTGGTAAAAATAAGAGTGGAAATCTTCAACTCAACTACAACTCAAAATATACTTCTCACTAATACCACACCATGTATGGGCTGCTAGAAAGCAGCTCTACAGAGAAGGACCTGTGAGTCCTGGTGGACAACAAGCTGCTCATGAGCCAGTAGTTTGTCCTTGTGGCCAAGAAGGCCAATGGTATCCTGGGGTACATCAGGAAAAGCATTGCCAGCAGCTTGAGGGAGATGATCCTGCCCCTCTACTCAGCCCTGGGGAGGCCACATCTGGAGTGCTGTATCCAGTTCTGGCCTCTCCAGTACAGGAGAGACCTGGACCTCCTGCAGCAGGTCCAGTGGAGGGCAACAAAGATGATTAAAGGCCTGAAGCATCTCTTTTATAAGGAGAGACTGAGGGAGCTGGGCCTCTTCAGCCTCAAGAAGCGATGACTGAGAGGGGACCTCATCAATATCTGTAAGTATCTGAAGGGACRGTGCCAAGGGGATGAAACCAGCCTCTCCCTGATGGAGCCAAGCAATAGGACAAGAGGCAAAGGGCAGGAACAGATGCACAGGAAGTTCCACCTGAATAGGAGGAGAAGCTTCTTTGTTGTGCAGGTGGCTGAGCACTGGATCAGATTTCCTGAGAGGTTGTGGAGTCTCCCACACAGGTGTGAGCCTGTGACTCATCCCACCACCCCAATACAGTACTATACCTCCACGTAAGTTGACACAGCAGCAGACACAACTGAAATGCTGCAGAACTTCCCCCAGGCATCCCAAGCAGTTGCTGTAGGACCAGATCGTTGCTTTTTGCACAGCTCTGAGTAAATAAAGTCATCCCTGTACCTTCCCCCACATTGCATGGTAAAAAACAGCTCTGTGAGAAGCTGCCCCTCTGAGCAGCACTGTTCCCACTCTTCTGGGCTACATCCATGCCACCATGCTCACCCACTTCCCAGGAGAGTGGGAAGTGATACACCTCAGTTTTGCAGAACTGTAGGAAAACTCTCATCTGCTTTGCTGGCAGTGTTCAAAGGACAGAAAAGAAAGGATRAGGAGAGATTAGTGTAACCAGGTTATATGCAAGACCTGCTTCTGCCTGTTCATTCTTACTCAAGGAGAGTTCCATGTCTGCCTTCGGTGCTATGATGTATTGCAGTTGAAGTAACATTATATACACCTGTGTATACCTAGGTACACCTAGTTTTTGTTTTAATTTAATTAATTGTCTGACTATACCTCTCTTACAGAACATGAGAAAATAATCTGTGCAAATATGTAAGTAACATTTAATGAGGAATCAGTAGTGGTAAATGCAACTCAAGCAGTGCAGACATTCTCAAAATTAATTATCACAATCAGTATGATAAATGTAGCAGCACAAGATAACAACAGWGAAATGAGCAGTAGCTTCTACAAGGTTATAATAGAAAATAAAGGTTCCCTAAATTTTTAACAAATCTCCATTAGATATTTATGTTTTAGAATAGCATTTAAAAAGAAACTACAGCCATAATTCACAGGCCCACCTAGTAATCACCTACTTATCATAAAAGTAGAGAAAATTACATTTTAGATTTGTTATACCAATGTGTTGCAAAATTATTTTCTGAATYCCTTATTAAAATATATGTTTAAATAAATAAAAATATATGTTTAGTATATATACATTACACCTCCATACATGCACATTTACTGATTTATGTCATGTCATATATAAAACTTSTTTAACCTAAAGAAGCAAATAGAAGAAAATCTCAAAAGTGAGGAAAGCACAAACTGAATTCTTTATCTGAAATTAGAAAGTGAGTTGATACTAGCAGCTACCTTTGAAACTGTTATTCTTGGCAAGTTATTTTATCTATTTGTTTTCTTTGTGACTGGAGATGAAAACACTAAATCATCATCCATAGTTTAGTTGCAATCTGCGACTGATAAGTCTTTACACACATCTTTATTTGTTGTAACTCATTTAAAACTTGTCTTTCAAACAAATAATATTTTTACTTGGGGTTTAGTGTATTGTTTTGTTTTTTGTTTTTTTTCCCAAGGTATTTCTGCTATGTAATTCTGAACAGAAATACAGTATTAATGTTTAAGTAAAAAAACCTTTCTTCTCCCTTATCATCAATTTTGCCGTTTTGAAAAAAAAAAAAATCAAACCAAAAAACCCAACAGAATAACTCTACTTTTTGAGACTAAAATGAGTATGTTATAATTCAAATTATTCACTGGAAATAAACTCAGTGAATAACAGTCTACCTTTCTTCCCTGAAGTAATTGGTTTTGACTGGGTAGGGTTATTTGTACTTGAAAATTTCGTAGCAGGCAGAGTYTTTTAAAAACATTACTTACAGTTGTATATGAAAGGAAAATTTGCAGCAACAGAAATACATTCAAAGTGATTTTCCTGAGAGTCACTATTTTAATGAACTAAAATCTGGGTCTAGCATGAGTTATTTGTACATGAATTATTCTGTGCCTCCTGCCATCCTTCCTTTCAGTGTACACTCCCAYGCCCTTTTCCATTATGAACACTATATTTTCATCTAGTAGTCAGTATAACTTGGAAACCTTGAAATATAACCATAGTTATATGTCATGCACACACCTAACTACCAAAACCATTGATGACAAATGCTGTGAATCTCCCTCATTACCTGCTACCCTAGGATGTCTGACACGAAAGCTGAATGGGAGAGCAGAGGCAATCACAAGTTTCTCTTAATTCTTCCCCAAATATCCAGAGTCACCTTCTGGCTAATCACATCATTTTGAAATAGAAATCTGAGGGTTTGTTACTGAAAGTGTTTTGAAAGAAGCTTGCTGCAAAAYGAGAGAAAGAAATGGCCCTCTCTCCACCTCAGGGTGGAAAATGGAAATAATTAACTTCAAAGAGAATAATGAAAAAAAGCAACAGTTTACACTTATGCATTCTTTCCTTCTTCCATGCATCCTTCACAACTAGACCCAACATTTCACCCAGCTACCTTATTCATCATCTGACTCTATAATTCCAGAATTTCACCCTCTCTTTTCACTTCTTCATCTCATTTAATCTGCCTTATTCATTAGAAATCTTATCATGTTAGCAATCCTTTTTCAGAATGGAAAAAAATCTCTTAATGTTTATCCCATCAGAGATCACATCCAACTTGCTAAAAATCTGAATCTCTTCTGGCTTGGAGAGAGAGAATTAGAACCACAGAGCCTCCTTTTTATGGCTCTATTTTTCTCTACATCATTAAAACAATGCTTTCCTCCTACTCAACACTTTAAAGTATCCCTCCACATTTGCATGTGGGCATGGTGGGCATGTGCAATTGTGGAAATGGTGTTTTATTATTACCATGGTATATTTTTCATTGACCTTTCACTTCGAGAAAAGGTATTTTTCCACCTCAAAAACAGTTTAAGAAATACGGGTCATAGATTCGTAGATACAACAAAARGAATGAAAAGTAGAATATACTTAAGTGTCTTCAACATCTTTGGAGAAGTTTCAGTGCTGTCATTMATTACCACCTGCAGGATTTGGTCACCTGCTGGTGTGACAGGAATGTTTCAGGCTGAAATTCTTGAACACTTCAGTTTGTATGCTTAAATATCCAGTGGGAGAGGGTTGTCTCATTGTAACGTTGAATAGATTAAATCTTAAATAGYATTAAACCTTGAGTAGATTCAGCAGTGGGGTTCATGAGCATGCTGACTACCACCACCAACTCCAACCATATTACCATTTACCCTATACTAATTATAGTTTTATTTTGAGAACATTGTACGAAGACAAATTAAAATCTGTGCATGGCACAGGCTCAAGTTGCTGATCTGTTGTACAAAAGTGAGGTGGCACACCCATCCCCTCTCTTGTATATGTTTGTCATGCTATTTAAATTGGATAAACATGCTATAAAAATGCTGCTGAATCAGGTTCCCCACCTGGCAAAACATGGATGGAGAAAGCTTCTGCAGGTAACGTGGTTCTGGTCAGTGGGAGACAGCTAAGTCCAGTGCTGTCAAAACTAAGGCAGATTTTATGTCCATTCTTGATAGCCATTTGTGTGGGGTGTTTCAGGATTACAATTTTCAGGTCTGGTATTCTGAATTATAATTTGCTTGAGTTTGGACATCTAATATTTCTGCTTCTCTACTTCATCTCAACCAAGCTGTCAGGTTATTCCAGCCTCTCAGTGTGTTGATGTTGCCAACATTCTTTCCCACTTCTTCGTAATTCTATTAACTGTCTGTAAACATTTGAGGTTTGGCATATGAATTTGATTTTKTAAAATCATCCTTATTTCTCTGAGAGTAGGAGTTTACACCACAAACCAGCATTGAAGATGAAAAAGGAAGCAGGGTGTCTGGTTAGAAACAAGTAGTTAGCAGRGCTGCAATGCTGTGCCTTGCTGAACTCTATTCCTAACACCAGAGGGAGCTGAGAAAAGGTATAAATTATGAAAACCCCTTCCTTCAGAAGCCCAGACTTTGCTGGCCAAATGGGCCCCTGAGGCTAATACTACCATCCATACAGATTCAGAACAGAAAAAAAAAAAAATGATTATGAATGTTGCCATTAGGAGACAATCCATTTCCTCCAGTTTGAAGAGGAGTAAAAATGGCTTCACAATGTTTGCCCAAAACTTTYCTTCCTTTCTATCTTCTTAGTGAGAACTTTATAAAACTCTATATTTTTTTTTGACATAGCAACCAATTTTAAAAACTAAAGCTTTCATAGATCTACTTCTTGGGTGGTATTGCTAGTCTGTAACTTGTATTTATTTCATACACTGTTATATTTTGCCCAATCTTAATTACTGTGTTTATAATAAGCCATAAGTGTTTCCTTTTGCTTCTTCAACTTTTCACAGTTTTGCCATATGGATATCTTCTTAAGTTTAATATAATAATCTTATTTATCAACAGAGATATTAACCTCTTCTGCAGTAAATGGTATCTGGATTTTTGGTTTTGTTTGGCTGACTTGGTTTGTCTTTAATTTTTTTTGTTTTCCCCACAGTTTTAAACATATACTGTCATATAAAAAACTGTATGATCAATATTCAAATGTCTTGAACAAAAATTTCTTAAAATACTAAAAAAAAAGGAAAAACCAAACTGCCATATTTTCGTTAGTTTTGCTTTAGTTCTTACAGAAAAGCAAAGGATCTGCTGATCTATCAAGCTTGCATATACACAGTCTGTAATTATTTCAGTGCTTGTCATGGGCATAAATGCTGACATGGGGTATCTCTACCAGCAGATGAAAAACCTGACCCCTTTCCAGACACCTAACTGCAAAARATGTAGAGACTCCCACTAACACATGTAGTTTGAGCCAGTAGTTGGGTACTAGACTATAAACTGARCTTTAACATCCAATAGTTCTGTTTGGATTTCGCGTTTTTTTTAATTTATTCACAACCCTCTTTTTGATTTTTCCATGTTTTGTACTGACCTGAGCACTCTGTCATTGCTCATTGTGGTAACCTACTAGATGGAGGACTTTCCATTTTTGACTTCACTTCTGATTACTGTGCTACAATAACTTTCTTTAAACATTTACCTTTTGTTTTCTACTCTGACATSTATCTATACCACACCACATTTGCTGCCCAGGAGTCCAATTAATTTTAAAAATATGCATTCATCTGTTGCTGATCATTTCTGTGCAATGAGTTCAGGTCTGTATGAAACACCACCTACTTGACTTTAAGCAAGCCAAGCCTGCARATATAATTACTGATGTGCATGTTGTGTTTCTGAATGTAAGAAAGGTCATCATCCATTTGCATGTGCAATTATCCACTCCGCRTATGAGATCTGCAGGTGAAGGTTTCAGAGGCCRCWTTGGTCATTTCACATGCAAATTAGATGTTGACTACACTTGCATGTTTTACAYRCAATTACTCACTTAAGACACCTAAAAAATAAAGAGCTAAAATTGYYTTTTACAATAAAGGCAGYGATCAAATTCATTAACCTGACAAAGTTCTAATAAAGATGTAACAGTGTGAAATATTGGGTCATATTTTCATTGTGTTTAACGGTTATGACAAAGCTGCTGCTGGGCAAGTGAATAAATGCAAAAACTTTGTAGCAAATCTGTGGATGGATTAGTTCATTTGAAGAAATAGTAGCTGATAAAATGGAATGCTTTGATGCAAAGTTTGGCTTTGGGAAAGAAATTGAGGTTCCATCTCTCAAAATGAGAACATACCTTCAGTTTTAGGGGAGGGAGATGTAACCTGTTTCCAAGATGTAGAAGAGCAAATTTTAGGATGTTAAATCCATTGCAGAAGATGTTGATCAGCTAGTCTTGAACATGTGGCTGTTAGGCCACTGACATTTCACTGTTTAAGCTGCCCATATGTTGAGCTTAAGTCTCACACATATCAATGACATTGATGCTAAAATCCATCAGTGAGTGAGGTGAAATAAAGGTTTTTATTCTCACTCAGAAGAATTGCTTAAATYTCAATTCAGAAAAGAATGCCCTCATCAGGACCTGCAAAAGCAGCAAGTGTGAAAAGAAAGGATTAACAGAGATGCCCTTGTGCTTTGCTGAAGGAATGGAAGTTTCTCCTAAATAAATCCAGTAAAGAATTTAACTTATTTCATTAAAATCCAAGGTTAATTTGAAATTTGGAATTTGTTGGGTTCATTTCAAACACCCTCATCAAACTGTTACCCCATTTGTGTGAGAACTCCTGTCTTGCAGATAAATCTCTWGTGAAACATTGCATATTGAGCATTTTTATTTCAGTCAAATTATAAAGCACTTTTCAACATCCTATTTTCCATAATAATGGTCACTGACTTTCCAGAACTTCATGACTCTTCTTTTGTTAAAGGACAATATGGTGCATGTTTTTGCTGACACCAAATTTATCCTTGTCAGAGTGTTTTAATTTTTCCTGTTTCAAAATAAATCAAATTYTTTCTCTGGTCACAGATAGCCTCTGAGCTACCCAGAAAGCTTCAYTAGCACAGACATAAACTAAGCAGATGGGTCTCCAGAAAACTGAATTATGTTCCCAAGTTATTGAGTAGTAGTRCTTTTATAGTGGTCTAAGATCACAAGAGAGACAAGGTTTATAAGGAGAAGCAATATTTCCTATCAAAAGAATTAATGCAATGTTGTAAAAAAGTGATACATTTGGGGTTCAGAGTGCCTTAAAATAAGCATCTTTGAACGGCTGGTTTTTAAAAACAAAAAAATAGAAAACTATAAAAATAATAACAATTATTAAGAAGAAATAATTTTTTAAAAAGAAAACTAAAATAGTTTCTCTATTTATAGTCTGTCYTTGTATATTCTCCTCCCTTACAATGGACTCATTTTCTGTGTATATTGGAACCAGTGTTTAGTTTGTCAACAAATATGACCACAAAATAGAGGCATGGAACTCGACCAGTCCAGGTCACCAGGTCYAATTATAATTTTGTCAGGTAAACCCTTTCTTAAATGTATTCTGCGTAAAACTGATTATGCTCCTTGTTTCCCCTTTTCCAATCACAAAAGTGGGGTTTAAAAATACATTGCCCCAAATCTTAGAAACTTGCTCCTAAATTCTATCTCAAACTGATTGATTGGTCATTTGTCTTGTGGCAGCGTAGCTGAAAAAGCTTTTAGCTTTCCCAGATTTGTGGTTGACCTTCTTATGTACTTGTCCAGAGCAATCATACCTGGTAGGATTTTGCTCACCTAAATAATGCAGATTTTCATATTTGTCTTCTTGGAAAAAATAAATAAATTTCCCAGATTGTCTCACAGCTTGTGTTGGCTGCACTTTAACATAAGCTTTTTTAAACATGGGGACCAGAACTGGTTATGCTACTGCTGTCTCTGTTGGCATTTTACCTATCTGCCCTGAATTGCTGCATCTTTCAACTTTGGTTGTCTTTTTTTTTTCCTGACCACATCACATCAATGACTCACAGTCATCTTGTGATTACTAATGCACTCAATATATTATACATTTGTCATGTGTTGTTTGTTCATTCTGTTCAGTCTCTGARTCTTTTCCCAGGAGGAGAAGCATGTCCAGAGATGTGTCAGCCTTTAGTAGCAYTTTCTTTTTTTTTCACCCTTAGCTCTGTGGTATGTGTCACTGCATACTTTTTAATTGCTGTCTTAATTTTTCCATTTGAATGAAAAGGTGAGAATATTGCTGATGGTTGATAGTCCCTGAGCAGCTAAATCCAGTGTCTTARACCAACCACACAGATTTTTGTCCTTCACATAGAAAAATGTTGTCCGTAGAGCAAAGGGTTAAAGAAGCATACTTATTGACCATGGTCTTATCCTAATATTCTGTGATGGCCATTTGGGTAATTTGGCAACAAAACAACTTGTCGCCAAAATTTTGAAAATTCCACAGAGATCTAATGTGGGAGAATGGATTGCAAGAGAAGAGAGATGGTGCTGCAGGCAATCTCACCCCTGATGAGTTGCAGCTGTACTAATTACCAAAAAGTGGAAACAGCCTTGCCCTTAATAGGTCACAGCTATGTCCAGTAATGAAGTRTTTTATAAAAACTCATGAAGTTTTTATAAAAAACTTTATTTTTTGCCACTTATGAAGAAATGAAAAAAGAAGAGGGAAGGAGTTGCTGCTGTGTGGGGCTGCCYGTGGGAAGCTTATAGAGAGATGGTATGRAAGTTTTACTGTAGGATAATAAAGGGCTGATGCTTGCCACCATCTTTGGTGTCAGTCTTTTGAGYCCACTGTCAATCAGAGGAAAGGTATGATATTTTTAGGCAATAAGGGACTGACGCTTGCCTCAGTTGTCCACTGTCAATTGGTGCCCTGTGTGAGGGGAGAGCAGAGATAATCTAGCATGAAATAAATACTGTTACAGCCCACATGACAGCTATGAGCTGCTCATAGAAGCCTTTAAYTGTACAGAAAATAATCTACAGTATTTCATACCACCCATGGAGACTTCATACCTGGTGCCCCATTACAGCTGTACTGCCTTGATACTGTCAAGAGGAGTCCATAACAAACTACAGTTAAATAATTCTGAGAACATTCTGCAGTCTCTTCAGTGAGAGCTGATATAGCTGGTCCATACTTAGAGTACCTACTTAGTTGGTCATGATTTTAGCATGAGTGAGGAATACAGAATGAGGATCATGTTCTCCACAGAGAAGAACAGCAAACAAAAGAGCCAAATGCTCTAAGCTCCTAGAATGTGAATGAGAAGGAAAAGGAATATTAGTTTCACGTATTTTTAAATCGAAACCCCTCTTTTCAA
This sequence comes from Alauda arvensis, assembly GCA_902810485.1. Classification (NCBI taxonomy): domain Eukaryota; kingdom Metazoa; phylum Chordata; class Aves; order Passeriformes; family Alaudidae; genus Alauda; species Alauda arvensis. The sequence continues at coordinate 296,958 of CADDXX010000533.1, forward strand.
GGAACATAAAAGTAAGATTTTTCAGATTATCAATTCTGGGAACAGGAACTTTCATATTGGCAATGMGGATATCTATGCATAGAATTCTTAATGTATTTTTATGCAATTATTTTTAATTTGTTTCTTGGCAGAAAGAAGAGATTCACTCAGAACCTCAAAACAAGTTAAAATATGCAAAAGAGTAAAAAAAAATACAATTATATGCAAACCTGAGACAAGATTATTTTAAAAATAATGAGTGAGGGGGTAAAAAAGAGTGCTTTAAAATGCCTTGATGGRTTTATTTTAAATATTGGGTGAATTATGCAGCCTGTTTTCTTGTTTTGTTAATGAAGCATCAGGACCTAAAATATATTTAGTGTTTCATGAATATGCAACGAATTGCTAAATATTTGCAGAGAGGTTTAGCAGTGTGAACTTTCCTCAAAACTTACCAACCTGAACACTTAAAAATACTTTGAATCAGCAAGAAGTCAAACACAGGAGCAGATCAGCTGCTCTCTGTCCCCAAGAAAATTTCCAGTGGCTTTTGGTCAGGGAATGCAGAAGATCAGATATTATGGATGAAATCTTGACCTCATTCAAATAATGTCTTGGTCAAATAACAGATGGAGCTGTTCAAAGGTTCCCCAAGTAGACTGATAGAACCAAATTGGAGTAATTATTATTATAAGACACAGTTGCTTGTTTTGCAGCTGTCACCGAAAACAGGGCCTTTAGTGCAGTTGCAGAGTTTGAAAACATTTTTCAGTTCTGTTGAACACCAATWTATTTATAAAAGACCAATCACAAACAGAACTAGACTAACTGCAAAACACTGTAAAATAGAAGGCTTTGCCAGAYTAAAATTAGAAGGAAAAATAAATCAGCTTGGAGCTCTCTCTTTACGTGGAATTACGATCATATAAWCAAAGAATGGCTTGAGTTGGATGGGACCTTAAAGATCACCTAGTTCCAACTYCACTGCTATGGGCAGGGRACCYTCTACAAGAACAGGTGCCTCAGAGCCCCATCCAGGCTGGTCTTGAACATTTCCAGGGATGGAGCATCCACAGCCTTGCTGGGCAAACTGTTCCAATGCCTCACTACAGTAAAAGTAAAGAAACCATTCTACTATCTAATCTAAATCTACCCTATTTCTGTTTAAAGTAATTACAACCTTGGCCTGTCACTAATTTCACTTGCAAAATGTCCCTCYACAGCTTCTCTGTAGCACCAAGCTGTAAAACTCCAACTCCATCAGTCTATCATCACAGGAAAGGTGCTCCAGCCCTKGCAYCTTCAGGTTCTCAAMAMAAAAGCCAACCCAAGAAGATGCTTTTTGCCCCATCACTGGTGCAGCTCAACACAGCACTGATTCCTGTGTTGCCCTTGGCATGCCTTTTATACCTGCAGTCTGCTTGGAGCTCTGGGCTTTGTAGTTTCCTGAACTATAACCCTACACATAACACTAACCCTAGGCGTAACTCTAATCCTTGTTAGAGCAAGAAACCAGCCTAGGGCTGAGGCTGGTGCAAAGCAGAAATGTGTTTTCTCACTTGCTTTYAAACATGGTCAGAAAATTATCTGGCCTTACTGTCTCYCCTTAGTTAAACTGTAATAAATTACTTTCAACAGTATGTATTTTTAAATCATTGGAACTCTATTTCAATTGTGCTGCTGGTAGCAGAGTTTTAAATAGGGCTCTGAGTCATATCAGGGCTCTGTGTGGTTGCTCTCTTGGAAAGAAGCAGGCATAGCKGCACTGGGTACACTTCTGCTGCTAAAGCGTGCAGGCTGCCTTTTTATTCCACACTCTTGACAGTAGCTGTTCATGCTGAAATCATAGGCTGCAAATTGCAAGAGCTAAAAGGCAGATATTCCTCCTACTTCATTATGCTGTTGGAAAGGTGGCACCACTGTTTAAGGAGAGCTGGAGCAGGGAACCATAATCCTGTCAGCAGTCCCAACCAAATTCCTCTGGGTAATGCTGCAGGACTGGAGACGTGATGACACAGAGGACAGTGAGGTTCCTTAAATGACTTGGTTACAGTCAGAAAGCTGCCAAAATAAGCTGCTCAAATGCTTGTGCTCAAAGTGTCTACTACAGACCAGTGTCCACCAGTAGAGAAGAAGTAGCGTATATGCCTTCTTTCTCTTGTGATGTCCAGTGCTTCATCTTACTTTGGAGATCTCAGGGTTTTTCTTCTTGTGGCCAAGAGAAATAAGAAAAAATTGCATGGCTTACTGCAAATGTCTAATTTCCTTTTTCTTTGCTATTCAGATTTTAAGATTCTTTGGGTTAGCAAGTATGAAGATATTAGGAGTAAACAAAGAAGTTGGAGGCAGCATGTCTAGGCCCAAATCTGTTAAAACATACCCTTGTCATTTCCATAATTCAAAATTAATAAGGACATACAGCTTAAGGCAAGAAACCAGGCTGAAGTCATAGGTACCCACTCTATCACAAACCTAACTTATGTTTTCAAGCACATACTAGAARTACTAAGATGAATCCCTAGCAAGTCCAAGGGATTAATGCAAAACCTGCTGAGTGTCACTATTCACACCAAACTTGATCTTCRGTAGCCCACTGAGACTTGTACTGCTAAATTAGAGCAGTTTTTATAGAAAATAGCAATCATACAGTGGAAAATTTGGCATACAGTGACTGGTAATTAATTAAAACTTTATTTATTCTCAAGTATGCTGTGCTGACTCYACAGTTGTCAGTCAGGCTTTTAAGGTACCTACTAAGCAACTGAACAATCTATAATCAAAGGATATTCTTTGATGTATAGAGAAAACACACAAAACAAGCTGAYTGGAAAAGTTAGAAAATTATGAGGATGGTATTGTAAGCTATGTTTGCAGCCTTTTGCAGGTTGTATTACATATTATCAGACAAGCATAATTTCTAATAGAAAAAAAWTTATTGCATGCAAATCCCCTTAGAAGATGCTAGATGAAAGATAGCTAGTTTCTCGTGCATTCAAAGAGGATTTCGRGTTGTTCCTGTTTGAGTTACTACAAGTTAGGTTTCTTGACACACAGGAAATCCTGACAGAAGCCAATATTAAAGGCATTCAAGTGAAACTTTTAGTGCTTTCTTCTTTTGAACAGCCAGGGCAAATGGTTCTTTTTGCATTTTCTGAGACCATTTTAATTGTATTTAGAGCCAGCTCAGGTGTCCTGAATTCAGAAGATCCAGTGGAGGAGAAAATACCAAACACTTTYAGACTGAATGAATTATCAGCATAGACCCTGATCCCTTAAAATGTTCAGTGACATTGATTCCTGTTTTAAATCACAGTAAGCCGTGATTGTTCAGTGTAATTGGCTCTGGGTGTCTGAGGCACAAGACTGCCCTTTAGTATGAAGTATTTCCATCTTGTTAGCATTAGACCAATGCTAGAAAGCTATGTAATTCTGTAACAGCTTGATTCTATGTACAATAGGACACAGAGAATGTTAAATCTTAGAAACTTATAGACATTCAGGAATTGTGGTAGAGGCTTTGGAAAGGAATACATTTCAGATTGATAATATTTGCAGGAGGTSTATCTTTTCAATCTTCTTTTCCTTWGSACAGTCTATCAACATAAATTGCTGTGTCACAAGATTCATCCAGTTTAYGTGCTCATCATCTAGAGGAATCCAGGAAAGATTGTGCCTGCTGTCCCCARAACTGTGAATGAGAAGAAAATATTAAACCTCTGGTTTTAATAGTGAGATACAAAATGTTTTTCAAATTCTGAAATGTCTAATGTAACTTTAAAATATTATCATAATATTGAATCTCATATATTCTCACAATATATGAATCCATAAGCACTGTAAATATTTCAACTAGCATTCCAAGTACAATGAACCACCATAATTTCCTCAGGCTTAAGTAAGGTTTATTTGCAACTCTGAGGGCCAGTGGTTTACAGAGAGACTATAAAAGGATTTACTTGAAAAATAACATTTGAATATATGCAGATTTCTGCAAATAATAGGAATAAATACAGTAGGATTACCACAGGAACACTCCCTTCTTGTTTTCAGCTATGTCATAAATCTTTCTATGGCAAAGAAGCTCATTAATCAGAAAAAAAACCCAATAACCTCTATGAGCATAGCCACTCCCCCTTGAATAGCTAAATTCAGATGTGACCAACAGTAAAACAAATGATCTTCCCCTAGAAACAGTGATGCTCTAAAATAATCAATAGGACATTAGGGCGGTATGATGATGGCATGCTTGTAAGATGTTTGTTCCAATCACATCTGAGATTTAATTGTATCAGTTTAAAGATATGAAGAATCTCACTGTCACTAAGGATGAAAAACGTGGTAATCACTATCTGACAGCAGATCCAAACCAGATGTCTGCTGTCATAGCACTGCAGCACTCATTGAGGCATGTATTCAGTTGGAAAATCTTCCATGTGTTGTTCTAGTTCACTGTTTCTCATTATGCTCTCCCTTAAAACGTGCTTTGGAATAAAGCAGGTGTGACAAGCAATACAGCYAGACTATGTTCTCCTTGGGCTAATCTGACCTGTGTCTTTAGTATTGCTGCCAGGGTCATGMCATCCAGTCTCTGAGGCAGCTTGGTTTGTGATCAACTGCCCAAATGCACTGTGCTCCACTGTGGCAGACTGGCAGAGCCCMCACCTGGGATGAGATGCAATGYCTAGGACTAGTAATTTTGGAACCTCCTTCTACACCAAAATGAGATGTGGCTTCAGACTCTGAAGAGTATGATGAATTGCTGCAGGTTTTTTTCCAGGTTCTTGGTGTCTCCTGGTGCCTTTCATCAACTTTCCCCTTGTCCTGTGACAAGAGAGTCTGCTTGTTTCGCTATAAGGTAAAGTAACACTTCCATAAGGCACCATCTAAACAAAAAATATTCCCCCTTGTGGTGTGCTATATTATAGTAGTCAATTACATTGAAGCATKCAGGGACCATTAGGGAAGATGCATGTCCCTCTTATATCTAATTCAATGCTTTGATTTCCAAAGGATGCCACACAGGGAAATTCAAAGAACTATGACCTGCAGGGAAAAAAAAAAAAGAAAAAAAAAGGTAGAGAAAAGAAATTTAGGGGAAACAGAAAACCAAAAACCTAAGCTAAACATGAAATGGAAATTGTACATTARGTTTTTACACACAGTTTAAGCAGGGAAAATACACATAATGGATTATTTTATTTCCTTAGAGGCATCTTAGAAGAATGGCATGTATCAAATAAAACAAGAAAAATACATGCRAACATGGCTAAAAATTAAAGTGCTAGACTGAGTGTATCAGTGAGGAACAATAATGCARAATAATGGGCAAACATTGCACTTGGGTCTGAAGATGATATAGGRCATTTTTTCAAGCATAAAGAATTCATCTTAAAAATGTGCAGATTAGTAAGATTTCTGTCCAAGCAGGAATAATTATCTGACAAGAGCAGGACAGGCCTGAGTGACACACTTATAACTATTTAATATCATCAACCAACAAAACCAATAAAAATGACTGCTTCCCAGCAGGTGGCACTGAAGCTAATGAGTTCTAGTTCACKTCAGCATCTTTCTCCAATCTTCATAAAAATTGATAGATTTTCATACTGGAAGGTTTCCTCATTCTCTTTCTATAAGGTCCCTATTGGAGGTCTTAGAGAGACAGAACAAAATACAGGCCAACAGAAAAATTTCAAGTTTTCAAATTTCAAATTTCAAAATTCAATCACAAAATGCTACCATTGAAAACCATCTGGCTAAAAAGAAGGAGCCTTTTTCTCTCATGAATACTGGGGAAGAAAACTGTACAACACTACAGAAACTTGGCTTTCTTATTTTTGCTTCAGAAGTCACAGATCCTGTTTTGCTGCCTAAACCTCTAGTTTATCCCTTCAACCTACTTTTCTTGAAAAGCTTTGCAATTCAGACTAATATTCACCCTTTATAGTTTAAAAATTATAGGCAAAATACTAACGTGACAGCTGACAAAGCCTCATGCATGTGGTTAGTGTGATATGTGGTGCAGCCCTGTGGAAGGACTGTGTGATAGATGGATGCTGGGCAAGCTTACCAGCCATCCTGATTTGTATGCAGCGATTCTGTCCTCGCTCTGAGGCTCCCACATTATGCCAGGGATTATGATTGTTCTGAGACTCCTGATCCCTAGGAGAGGCACGCAGAAAAATATCTGAAAGTGCKACAGTGAGGCAAAGTTGTAAAGGAACAGCTGGAGGGGCCAGACATGGACAACAAAACAGGGAAAAGACAATCCCATGGGCCTCTGAGAGATAATTGAATGACATAATCTGGGCCTAGCATTCCTGATATTCTACCATTCTTTTTTCCTTGTYTATTATTATGTCACTGCAGATAATARCCCTGTCCTTAATAATACAGGAAAAAAATGTACTAYGACTATTTTRAACATATATAAATCATTCTACCTTCATCATTTGTTAACTGCACCTGTGAAAGCCTACTAAAGAGTGAAAAATTCTGTTAGCTGACATGATTTGTTGTRAAGAAATCTTGTTTTTTCCTTTTTGTTTGTTTAAATTTTGAAGTATTTGTTTTAGAAAGCTATCTGTATGGCTTTCCCATTATATGAAAATGTTTAAATTTTAAAATCAATTTACCAATAACCCTTCTKTACTCTATGCATTAGTTCATAATAATGCATTTTCATGTGATGTCTCCTTATTGCTTTTTCAATGGAAGAAATTTAGCAAGTTACTCTCCTAATTGTGACTTGATTATGTTCCAGTTTTTACAGTACACTTTACTAATATGAACTTAAACASAATTAGCTCTCTTCAATGTCAGTTTCTCTGAAAATGTATGTCTAACTGGTACAGCAGGACTGCTGCTTGTGTATTCACACAAGAAGCTGAAAAGCAGTCCAGCGGAGAAATTGTRAATTTGGAAGGCTATGTTTATTAGAAGTGAATGCAGCAGAGTAGCCAAGCATACCTGCAGAGAATATTTCAATCACAAAATAGGTCAGTGAAAAACATATTTTTTGAAGTTACTTTGATAGAGAAACAAAAACTCAGAAGAGTACAGAATTAGTTTAATTAGAGGAGCCTAGAATTCATATTTTTGCAAAAATTAGCTAAGCCTAACTTCAAGGAGAATACAATTGCACAGGTATACATATATTCTGACCAAAATTGTAAATCAATTTCTCAAAAGCCAGGAAGTGATGGAAATAAGGTTTCCTGTGGAAACCTCTGTATATATTATTCAAAGTGTTTTCCTGAAGGAACCTGGTTCATGAGCCTCCTCTCCTCTTCACAGGATCAAGGAGGGATTCAGATACACAGCACAGGGCAATCTAATGCTTTAAAGGAAAGATTAGGGCATCTCTACAGAAAACTGTTCTCTTCTGTATGGGTCACCATGCAGAGAGGGACAGAACCATGTAGCWGGCAGCTTGGCAGCAGTTTGTTATCTGGCAAGGGAATGTCTAGCAGATCAAAGAACTCAGCTTCTGAAGGAGAGCGGTTTTGAACTATTCTCAACTAATTTTCTCTTTAGCTTATCTTTATTCCCCTCTYGTGTTTCTTCTGTCTCTCCCTTTCCTCCCCCTTGTCTAATCTCCTCCTTTCACTTTTTATTAACCTATCCTATCCCTTCTTGCCTTCCCTGTGTCCAGTCAGCTAAACCTCTTTTCTAGAATTTTTCCTCATTAGTCAGAGCTGATTGTAAGCATGGGAGCTCAGTTGCAGAGTCTGGAGCCCCAACACCCCTGAAAAGGTTGGAGCAACAATAGACACAGAAATACTTTTATAATATTTTTGTAAATATCTTCCTAAACATCTGAATCCCCAGAATGGAGCACACCTGGACATTTATGGAGGCAGGGACAGGACCACAGCTCAGGAGGCAACTAAGAAACAGAAACAACAGTACCTTCAGAGGACAGAAAAAATTAGTTTTGTCAAGTCATACATAGTCAAGTTAACAGTACTTCAAAAGCTTTATTGTTTATTCAAATTAGAAGAAGTTTTCATAAAATCAGAAAAAAAATCATATTCTTTTTACCTCAGAAATCAACCTGACAAATGTCAAGTTTTTGCTCCATAGAATAGAGACCTAATGAGATATTTTTAAGAAGATACCTTTTAAAATGTTAACARTATTAGTCCTGTCCTCTGAAAATTTCTGTATTATTTCAGCTTAAACTCTTCCAAATGAAGAAACACACAAACCAGCCCATATATAACATGAACACAAATATTTAAGAAGTTAGATGTTATTTTCAGCAACTAGAAGGAGTCATAGGCTAGAAATTACTGGGAAACTTTTATCATTAGCAGATGTATTACCTTGTCAATAGTTTTCAAGAGGGAAATGACCCATTACAAAAACTCCATCTGTAATATCTGCTTGTCCTGTAGGAAATTGCCCTACCTACACCTGCACAAGGTAGCAAATAGTTGGGGTTTTTTTGTTAGCTAAGCTGTTTTTAAATATTGATCCATAAAGACCTTTCTTCTGTTGATGGCAATTTGTCTATTACTCTAATAATTCTCAAGCTTTAGCACAAAAAAAAAAAAAAGTTTGCAATAGGGCTTTATATGGTCCAAATTGCAAAAAATTACAAATAGTAAAATATCAGTGTCTCTTTAAATTGTGTACATGTGCCAACAATACTTCATTTTTAATAAGTGTCAGAAGGATGATAATTTTTTTCTGCAGATTTTCTTCATAACAWCAAAACTATTAATGTAACTCACCACAAGAAAAATGTGCTTTGTTTCAACCAAATCACTGGAAGAGCCCAGCAGAGGTTGGTAACACATACTTCATGGGTTTGATTGGCTGTGGTTTCATAGCTCTGATCAATAAACTAATTGAGCTGTGTCAGATTGGTCTTCTGGGCTTTTACTCCTATTAGAAGTAATTCATACTCAATTTTGGAATAAACACTTAGAGGAGAGAGGCGCAGTGATGACACTTCTGTGAACAGCTTAGATGTACCGCACATCTTCTCTCTGTTTTCCCCTCATTCTGTTAGGATAAATACACCTTCTCCAACCCTGATGTTTCTTAAACTTTTACTTAATTGTAGTGAAACTCTSTTTTTAGCCCCACAATAGTTTTAARCATGCTGTYCTGCTCTATTAGTGTTCATCACCTACTTTTATGATCTGAGTCCCTCATTGCTCTGCTGAGGCAGTGCCACATTTTTAACTTTCATTTATCAGGCCCTGCAGTATCTGTCCTGTGTTGTTCCCACTGTATTTTTTTCTATGCTATGCATCTGAAATCCAAATGTGAGGATCAATAATCTTTGCATTTTGATTAAAAGATCAAGGGGAGATAATCAGGTACATGACTTTTATTTATTTACTTATTARTGTATTTTTCTGATGACTTTCAGTTGCACTGAGTTCTCTCTGAACTGCATTTTGAAGATTTTGTGGGAGTTTCTGCTCCAGGACTACTGGGACCTTGCAGCTTCACTATTGACTTAATAATGTCTCCAGAGCTTTATTTCAAAACAAATTCCAGCAGGCATACACAGACTGTCAACTTCCAGAAGCATTAAAAGTAAATGCAACAGTATGAGGGAAGGAATTCCTATGTACAGTGCTGTACCTACACTTAGTCCAGCATCTGTCTGGTCTAATAGRCCCTTTTTTATCCCACCTACAGATCCTTCCCATTCTTCCACTTATAAATGCACAGGTAAGTTTCTCTGGAGGTTTTCAGTCCTGAGAAAGTGAGGAGAYTTTTCCTTGAGTGAGGACTTTCCTTGAGAACCATGTTTACCAGAGGAGACAGGAKCTGGGTATGTACTTCCCTTTCCTCTGTACACCGAGATATTTTCATGCCAAAGAACCTTGTGCAGCAAAGAGGTATGGGCAGATCCTCCTTAAGTAATCAAAATAACATCAAGATGGAACTAAACTTTAAGGAAGTGTTCCACTAGCATTTACTACTAACAGGAAAAGGTTTTGCCTTTCTGATCAGCTAAAGCTTTAAAATATGTTAATAACAACACTAAACTTTTTATGCTGTCATAATTAAATGATCTGTATGTTCTACTTCTGCAAGTTGTGCAAACTTTTGAGTATWTTATCATGACTCTTTCTTAGAGATRCAGGTACTGTGGAAAGAAATTTTGTGATTGCAAAGTTGCCTAGGATTTGGTAGATGAAAAAAGTATGAAATGAAAAATGTATGAAATGTGACTTTCCTGGCAGCAAGAGAAGTTCTTCAAATTGTTTTCTTTGGGTTTTGTGAGATTTTTGAGAAGGGAAACTATCTTTTGCACATTGCATACTTAAGATATTAATTTTCTAGAAGTTCCTTTCAAGAGGAAGGCATCAGTCAGAGGTACAGAGGTAGGAGGTAAAACTAGTTTTGTGACTACTGTTTTTATTTCTCAATGGCACTTTTTTAGAGACTTAAATGTAACATTTAAAAAATTCACCCTGACAGTTTTACTTTTCTGCCCACAATTAGTGATTCCTCCTCTAGAAAGTTAACTGGAGCTTTTGCCTGTCAGTACTACTACCTTTCCTATCAACAAATAATAACCTTTAATCTGCTTTTAGAAGTGATTTAAACCTGCACTAACTGAAACACTGACTACCTAGAAAGATTGTGATGGGAAAACCCCTGAGTTATGCTCTGGCAGATGCACATTTACCATGAACATAGGACGTGGAGAAAATCCATCAGCTGTTATTCCTTCTCTAGAAACATCCCATAATTCTTGCAAAGAACAGATATGTTGTCCTGAAATTGACCCAATTGATGGGAAAGAGCTCATAGGACGTTTAACACAAAAAAAAAAACTTAGCAGTAGAAGCAAAGAGAATACGGAAACAATTTCCTGAGGAAAAGTTTAAGCATAAAATAAACTRAATGCTGTGGGTGCCACTCACCCAGATTACATAGGAGACAGTCTTGTGGACTGGCAGGCTGTGCTACATTTATTAGTGTGTCAGCATTTTAGTAAGTATTTGCCAACACTTACCAGACTTTTCTCTTTGAGAACCYAGCAGCAGCTGATTAAAATTATGGAAGACCAGCATCTTAAAGTCAAAGTAGCTTRTAATTGCCAAAGAGGGCATAAAATTTAGGAGTACATTAGCACAACAAGGAGATCCAATGCATCTTTTTCTGTATGAACTTAGAGGGCCTATTTATTCCTCTAGTACAGTCCAGCCTGTTTTTTCCCCTGGACAGGRAGGGCTAGGATGCTTGATGGGGATATTAAAGATTCTGTTGTTAATGATTTGTTATCTATTAAAGACTCAATCAAAGTCGATAACTAATGCATCAAAGAATTTTAAAGTAGTAAAATGCATGTAGAAAAATTCTTGGAAGAATATATGAGGCAAAAAATGGATTGTTACATATTTTGTATCTAAAAAAACATGGTTTCTTTTCCCAAAGAACATGATACTGCAACATTGATTTACATGGCAACATCTCCCATAAATTTTRGATTAGGACCAGTCTCCACCCTCCAGTACAATAAATCTATAAGGAAWATCAGTGTAATGTCCAAAGTATTAGTAAAGCCATACTTCCATCCCTTCTACATGCCTTCATTTTTTATTAATGCATGAAAACTTTTCCCCTACAAATTGGTAGAATTATATTCAATAATGAATAAATCATTCAAATAAGCCTTTTAGCAGAGCTGTATGTTAATGATAATCATYAATATCTGACATTCTCTCCGGAAGAAAGTCATTGTTTAAAGTTATTTGCTTTGGGAAATGTTTGAGCAACAGGCATTCTTGTTGCTTCAAAACGACAGCAGGGAGTCTGAAGCATACTGTTAACACCCTCTTGAGTAGATGTGCCTACATTTTCAACCCATTGAAATTCCTGCTGTGTTGCTTTGTGTTTAATCACAGTCTTTATTGGCATTTATTCATTGTAACTGTACTTTATTCATTTATTCACTTAAATGTTTATACAAAATTGAATCTCTAAAAATGTGGCAACATCTTTTATGAGCAACAAATAAAAATTAATCCTGCTTGCATTGCATGTGCACGTCTATTCAACAGATGCCCTGTTATTGTTTGATAGATGCCTGTGCCAGAAAAAGAGCTAGAAGCATGTTCTGTTTAGTTTAGAAATAATTGGTTCTTAAAAGATTTTCAGTTTTTTATTTATCAGATACCCAAACATATGTTTATGCATACACTAATTTTATAGTAAGACTGTCATTTGTACTTTYTACAGGAAGAATTCTGATTATTTGCCACAGTCAGAATTCTGATTAAAAGGAAGCATGACAGATCAGAGTCTTCACTGCTAAAAGCCACTCTATTATCATTTTTCATAGATAAAGACTGGGGTCAGTATGGGCTGACTGAGAGTATGGYTAGTGTTTCCCATAATGACATACAAAAAAGAGTAAGTCCTTAATATTAAATTAATATAAATATAAATTTAAAAACTTTTGTTTTCCTTGTGAGATTTTTTTCCCATTTTTGCCAGGAAATAAAACCAGGAAAGTTTCCAGCCTTTGACCATCACCATGCAACTAAACCATAGCACTAAGTGCCACATCCAGTCGTTTCTCGAACACCTGCAAGGATAGCATCTCTGTGCTGCTCATTCCAATGCTTAATCACCCTTTCAGGGAAAAAAAAAGTCTTCTTGATGTCCAGCCTGAATCTCCCCTGGTACAGTTTGAGGCCATTTCCTCTTGTCCTGTTGCTTGTTGTCTTTGAGAAGAGGTGGACTCCCATAAGCAGTCAGAATTATATTTGTTCTCAGATGAGGGAGATTTGGTCCGCTACTAACAGGACTAAATATTCCCAAAAGGCATGTCTCACAGCAGAAAGCCTTTCATTCTGCAAGCCAATGTCTCAAGTTGGGAATTGTAAAGAGAGAACAGGTTATATCTTCAATAATGAGACCCATGAATAATTTCTCTGCATGTAACTCCAGAGTTTTTCTCTAAAATTTCTTTCATCTGGGAKAATGTGTCTGGGAATTGTTTCTAGCACAGTTACTTCCTCTTTGTACCTGCAGCACTCTGGGCCCTCATCAGAATGAAGCTGCTACAGGTACAGTGTTTATCTCACATTTTAAAAGCTGATCCTAAAAGAGAATTTCTAGGGGGGCGGGAATTATTTCAAGACTCAAGAACAGGGGTTTTGGTCAAACAACTGCTTCTTCAGACACTTAAYTTTGAAATTGCCTCATGATAATCACATAAAGACCCTCCTTTTTGCCAACAAAACCCCTATGGCACTTTATTATTTGATTCTTGGCCACAATGAACAGTTCTGTGTCTGTTTTGTGCCTAAAATACAGTGTGACTCAAAAGTATCTTTACTTTTTGTTAGCTGTGGCATTCTGCTGTAGAGTATGTACTCTAACCTCATGGCATAAACCCATAGGAGAAGACACTCCTGACCACTCAAAAGTTAACACATTCACTTCGTACTGACCTTGAGCCAGAAAGACTACACTTAAATTAATAGACCATAAATTTGAGCATTGAATAAATATTTAAAGCRCTTACCAAAATAATGACACAATCACCAGAGATTAATATTAGCATTTCACACCATATCCTGCACAAAGATGTGATGGCAAATGGGGGTTGAAACTCCTGCCTGTTCTGTGGCTGGTTTAGCCCTTTAAACAAACTTCAGTATGTAAACCTGGGAAAGAATTAATGACTGCACAAAGGTGTGTCTGTCCAATTTGGATTTAGGCATCTCTGTATCACAGAGGGCTTGAAGCCAAGTTCTTCACTTCAGCAACTCCTCCCAATTACYTCAAAAGTTTACTTAGAAGTACACTGAATTTTGTGAATCCTRTTTTGAGCAACCTTTCTGGTCATTGAAGTGTTTCTCTAATCATTGTGTGGAAATTGTTCTTACCTAATTGGCTGGGGATGCTGATAAGTAGAACTATAGAGGCAGTTGATTCACTGTTGCATTGAACCAAAATTCCCTTTGTGAGTCCAGGCCCAAGAGATTATCATTAAGCAGGCAAAAAAAACCTCTTAAAAGCAGTATTGCATGCAATAATTTCAGACTGGTGGAACTATTTCTGAGAATTATAAACTACTCAAATAATAGTGATAAATTAAAAGGCAACTAGAAGCAAGATATGGGCACACGTTTCAAGGCCACTAGGAACCACTAAGGTCATCATCCAGTCAGATCTGCTGCCTAGTGCAGGCCAAGTAAGTTTATCCAATAGTTCTTGCAATGAACAAAAGTATTCTTTCCTGTGGTGTGCAAGTTATTGTTCCTATGGTTAGCAAGTTAGCTGAGCAAGAATGCAGTGTTTATGGAAACATCCAGCACCTTAAYACTTCCAGACTGAATAAGTCCTTTTCCAATAAAAATATATAGATATTGAAAAAAATAAGTGTTCACATTGCTACTAATTGGAAAGTAAAGAAACAAGAAGAACAGTAGTTTTCTGAATTAATAAAAATTGTGAGTTGCACAAGGGGCTGTATGAGTCCCATATCAGCCAAAGAATTATTTATTTGGTTTTTTTCCTTAATTCTTCTATACATCACTGAGATTTTAAAGTCAGTTAATTCTGGAGGTTGAAAGAGTTTTCCTAGTGATTCACAACATAACTTTGGACATATTCCAMAACCATGGCAACTAATAGATATCTTTCACTATTTTAGTCATGCTTTGAGACAACTCAATGTCTAAAACATTCTCTACAATACTGACCCAAATAATGCATTTTAGGCAAACCTTTTATGCCTAATATTACACTTGCCAATAACCAAGTARTAAAGGTAAGTGACATCTTGAAATTCAATTTATATCCTATAAAAAAAGAAGGAAAAAACCTTCACCTTAGAACATGGTACATAACTTTGCCAAATGAAGTTTTATTCTGCTGACACTTATGCTAAAATAAATAAGAAAATGCTAAGATAATCAAAGAGTGATCATAAAATGAATCAAAACATACTGCATATATAGACACACAGTACATACAGTAGCTGAATATGAAATAATAATGGAGTGAATTTTATCTTAGCACTTCAATGTCTCTCAGAAGACCCAGCATACATGTCTTTGTCACAAAGAGATAGTCCAGAGATTGTTTCAGATGAGAATTTGGTCTATCACACTAATGTGATGTGAGGTTACATGYCCAAAGGAACAAAAATAACTGTCACAGAAAATTACCAAGGTCATTTGACTCCATCCTGGAATTTGTTTCAACAAGTTGAGAGTGAATGGAGTATCAAAAACTCAGAGATGACTTAAGAAAATCTAATTACATTCAAGAAGCTGTTGACCCCTCTGTTACTAAAGCTTAMGAATAAAATTCCAGCTATCCTGTGCACCCTCCCTCACCAATATTATGAGGTAGGATAGAAGGAAGTTTCTATTAAGTGAATCCTCTGCCACTCTTGCTTCAGTCCAGCACAAATAATTTAATACTTTAATACAGAATTTAATAATTTAATACAGAAAAAAAAATAACTGATGCCAGCCATAGAGGCACTTATCTTTGATTACCCTATCCATGGAGAGGTTTAGGGTTTGAACTACAAATGTTTGAGTCTCAAAWTAATCTCTGGTCTCCCTGATCAGCAAAACTGCCACCCTCCTCYATCACCACCCTTGGCTTTTGACACGTCATTGCTAACAATGGTAGCTCAAAATTTGTCATTGAGTATATTTCTGGTAACTTCAAACCAAGCAAAAAGTCCTTTGTGTGGCTATATCCTGAGCAGAGGGATATCCCATCAGCTGGTGGAAAATGCAAAAGAAGGAATGTCAAACTTTATACAAACTTGAAAAAATTAAAACMTGATGATAATTATGTATAAAAATGCGTCCTGAGTTGGCTGTMAAGCAGAGTAAAGCAGAGTTTAATTGTTTCAGAGTGAAGTAATGCAGCTCTAAGATGAATCTTCTTTTAGTGCATCATTGTTCTGTGGTAAAATTATGATCTTCTGTCAAGTAAAGGGATTTGATTGGTAACAGAAAACAGTACAATGAGCAGAAAATCCATAGGAGAGCCCACAAAGAACAGATAATGTTCAATGAATGTGAATAACAGCCTTCTGTCTTTGACCAAAACACCAGTTTGCATTTCTGAAGTGTGCCACAAAACATTCTTCAACTATCAGCAGCCAGAAACCTAGGCTACTTTCATTAGGACTTCATTTGTAATATGAATGTTTTTTGTTAAAATATGTTAAATGAAGAGAAACATTACTTTCAATCCTCAAAAAACCCCAAGAAATAGCAAAGCTATGCCTCCAGTCCTTCTGTGARCAGATTTAAGAGATGCCTGCTGAATAGTTGTCCTCAGACTTCCAAGCCCTTATTTAGATTGACGACCTCTTCATAAGGAGTTACAATAAGTTTATTTCTCAAAAATCATTGCCTCCTTTAAATCATATTTTATTACTATCATGCATACCAAAGATTACTTTGCAGAAGATAGCACTCTGCTATTCATGTGAAATGTGTAAAATGTACTTCTTAAGGTTCCTCCGTGCCTTCTGCAATATCCATTCACTACACAAGATTGGCAAATGTTGCACATGTATATTGTTACAGTATGATGGTTTACAGTCAGTGCCATCAGCTGGGAAGTGTTTGATCCCTGCTCAAAGGTTTTCTAGGGATTGTGCTCAGGGATTTTACAGGCTTGACAGATTTGAAATACAGAGACATTTTACACAGTGCTGTGTGATGCCTGCTGAGTGGTTTTCTGCAGGTTGCACCAATTCACCACACCAATCAATGGATGGCAGTAAACAAGAGTCATTTAATTACTATTAAAGGCCATGTTCTTTCACTGGATATGAATGAGCTACTGCCAGTGACTTTAAAAAGAGGTGTTAATCTGAACCTAGGGTCTAATTCTATGTAGTTTTGTTTTACTTTATTACCTAGTGGTTTCACTGCAAGTCCAAGGACCTAGATCATGTTTTCAGGTGTCTGTTTATGGTTCCAGCAAAACTACTTTATCAAACCACTCTATCAGCATCCTCMTGGCCTTATCCCCCAAATGCAGATGTTTTCACATACTGGAATACCCTCAGCAGTACTGGAAGGTCAACATCAAAAAAGAAAACCACTACATTGTAYGTGCAGCCTGGACAAGGCTACAAGTGGGAAAATTGCTGCTTCTGATCCTCCAAATCAAAGTCTTCAGAGGGGCAACACATCAGAACATTGCACATGTTGCTGTTTTCCTCTTCTAAAATGTTACAGTGCTGGTGGAGGTCAGTAACCTCCTAAACTAACCTCCTAAACTAAAACTCCTAAACGCTGTGGTTGACATGACAGGATGGAGCCAGAATCTGCCCTACCTGTGACAAACAGAAAACCACACAGATGTACCAGCAWGGTTTACTCTTCTCCCTGCAAGGAGCCTGGCAAAGATCCTCCTTCTCTTGGTGTCAGGGTTGAACCTGCATTTATCTAATAATTTATAGCAAAGCTTTAGCCAACATTATCCAATTAACCAAATCATTCCTTAGAGTTATGAATTTAGGCAAAACAAACGAACAAACTAAAAAAAAATCCTAAAAAGTCAATCTAGTTGGTGAGATGTAAATTGCACTTTGCAACTACTGCAGTAGGAGTTTTATTCTTGGAAAKTCATAGGAAATGATTCAACATTAGAAATTAAAATGTTGGAAAGCTTRTCACACTTTTAAGATTACTATCTAGATTTGATTTCATGACTGGTACAACCTAAAGAACTCTGAAACTGTATCTTTACCATGATTAGTATGTCAGGCTCAGAAACACGTATTTTGCTTCTCACCATTGGTGGTAGGCTGATCCTAGCCATGTTGCAGCCTGGTCTCCAAAGACTAGATTCACCTAATCTAATTTTAGATCCTCAAATGAGATAAATAGTAGTCAAGTACCTGCAGTAACCCCCTGGCTAGTGACAGRTTACAGGCTTTTAATAATTGCAAGGACACAGGATGAGGTTTTTCTGACTCTYCCTGTCTGCTCTTGCCTTTGCCAGTGAAAAGGTTTATTCCAGTCTACACAGTTGAAACTGCAATTGCCTAATGACCACGTGGACATCGCCKAATTTATTTTAGCCTTTTTTAGCGTTGCATAATTTTGTGCTACAGCACCTATTGCTGTTATAATGTTGATATATATATCCTGTAAATAAAAGATATTGGTTAGAGGTAGACATTTCTAGTAGCTAGTCTGAATAGAATAAAGAGTCTATCGTTCCAGAAAAACAGCATGGTGTAGGAAAAACAACCCAAGTGCAGGGGTGGCAACAGAAACGTGGCCCAAGCACAGAGGCTTCAGGGCTCTGCATGGCTTGCCTGTCATCGGCTTCTGAGCATAAAGGAGTGAAGCTCCTGGGGCTCAGTGAAACTGGTTCCAGGAGTCACCAAGAGCACAAGTGGTGTCTGGCATATACAATATACACCACATAGAATTAAATTTAGAGGCAATTTGAAAYTGCAAGCTAAAGAAGAAAGACCTATGTGTAGGATTTCTTGGAAAGCCACAGTAGGCCCAAATTTACAYTTGGCTGAGGAGGAAGAAACTATCAACATCCCTCATGTCATGGCAAAAGATCTGAGATGTGAGTGTTCAAGTAATCTGACTATTTAAATAAAGTTTTATTACTATCATGAGTACAATGACTGGGAAAAAAAGAGTTAATAAGTAAAAGATAATTTAAAAGAAAGAATTTTTATAAATATTCCACCCTAGACATATGGAGACTGATTTATAACAGTGTTGGGTGCTCACATCCAAAAGCAAAATGTACTTGACCAATGTTGCATATACACGAAGTTCTCTAGCAAACCTAAACATTGTGACACTAAGGCTACAAGGGTGATATTTWAAAATATATTTATGCACAAAAATCATGCCTCTAGGGATTTTCTCAGAAGACATGAGAGATTAGATCCCTAACACCTGTGAGTCCTGGTTAGCATATCCTTAATGATATCCTCAAACTGATTTGCTTACCCACACTTTTCAGGTTTCAAAAAAAATCTGTCTCCAAGYATGTGAAAGTTGGCAGCTTGAATTTTTATTTTTGACAGGGCTGTCAGGAAGAAACATCAAACTAAAGGCTTTGAAGCATCCAGAAAAAGAGTAGGAAAGCAATCAAAACATCTTAGCACCTGATCATGGGCRGGTTCACCCCACAGTAGAATGGATAATGCAGAAAAAACACCACTCAAGCTATAGCTAGTCAGGAAAATCAAGCCTATGAAGAGAATTTTGAGGGACAGAATATGTGCTTTTTTTCTGCTTTTATTTTCTTAAGAATTTGTAAGTACAACTAAAAAAAATTATGAACAAATATACCAATATTTTTAAGAAATTCTTCCAAATGTCACACAGTTTTCTCAGCCAGAGTGACTTCAACACCTTGAGAGACTTATATTCAGGTTTTCTGTTGATTCACAACCTATTTAGGTGTATCAGAAGTTTAAAAGGCAAGTTGATCACAGTTCATAAGAACCCAGAGGAAAWGACTTTGGATATTTGAGACACTTTAATCTGACAGACAACATCATAGAAAGATTCAGTTTCTGGGTAAGTTGAAGATAGAAAAGTAAAAATTAGGAAGAAGAGACAGATTTTTAGGAAGARCAGCAATTAATCATTGTTGCAGCTTTGCCAAGTGGCAAATTTGTCATAACTGAGTCTTTAACTCAAGATTGAATGACTTTCCAAAGGATGGGAGGCAAACAATAAATTTTGGCACTAGATAGCAAAAAGGAAAAAAACCTTCCTGAGGGAGAATATTTTCTGTCCTGTGATATGCCCATATCCAGGCTAAGTCCATGGCATCCCTAGCCTGCCTTTCATGCTGAACAAAAGATGACACGTACTACAAGATGTACAGCATGCATTCACTAAACTCAGCATGGAGCACTTATCTTTTGGCCRTGCAGTGTGCCTTTGTTTTTATGTTTTATTTTGGGTTTTTTTTATTTTTCCCCCCAAAAGATTATTACAGATAATTATTATGAATTCTTTTTTTAACATTATATATCTGCACTGTTTCGTAACATGCATAAACTCAAATGCATAAACTCAGATGCTGTCCTAGACTGCTGTTCTATCATGAATTGAATTAAAAACTGATCAAAGATGAAGAAAAACTACTGTTAGTGTGAAAATTTTTTATATTCAAGAATATACAATGACATTCCTGTTTTGWGCTTCTGCTGACATTTGCTTGCATTTGCTTTCAATGTCATCATTTCCAAATATAGGAAGGTTTTAGATGTTCCAGAGACTACATTTATTTGTTATCAATGGTAATATATAAGAAGAATAGAGTTTTTAGTGGAATTTTCCCCCCAGAATTAAATATAAATATAAATATATATATAGAGAGAGAGAAGTAAAAGAATGTGACCTGCTAGTTTTGAAAGGTTTGTGTTATTTTGTATCAACCATAAATTTACATCTAAATTGTATGTTTCTAAAATTCAGTGAAGCTTAAAAGATAGTTAGGAAACCTTGACAGAGAAYAAGTCTCTCTATATTGGACACTCTTTCAGAGACATTTTAGTCAATTAAGAGTGGTCATAAATGAGATGGTAGCAACTGAAAAAAGGAGAAGAGGAGGGAGGATGTGAGTACCACTTCTCTTCCAAATGCATCAGTTAGTTTTGCAAGAGAAATTTCCTTTCTCCACAGGCCTTGCCTCTCTTACATCCCTAGATTGTCACAACTACAACAGTAATTCTTCAAACTAATACTTTTGGTTTTTTTTTTAATATTCTGACTCATTGTGTGGTTTGATGTTTAGTAGTACCTCCCAGGTTTTTAGAACATGTATCCTCAGGAGAGTAAATAGGCTGGAATATTGACATCCAGTGTGAYTGATCAGATTTTGAATGCACAACTGGAGCTCTGGAGTTTTTCAAGTATCAAAATACATTAATTACTGTATGGATTTTATTAAAGTGGATCTTGGTGGAAAAAAAATTAATCACTGTTAAACTTTTATTCCATCTTACACATTCAAAAAAAGTGGAAACTTTTCCAAATGTACTTTCTTATAAGTTTCAACCTGTTAAATGCAAGTAGATTTTGTCCCTGTTGTCTAATGATTCATAAAGTATACAAGTGATTTTATGCACTTAACTTCAACCAACATAATCAATTCAAAATATTGTCCTACTTTATCTGCAAATTTGCAAACAATATTAARCAATAATTTGCCATTATCTGTCATGAAAACCTTTGTCTTTATGTATCCTTGAAGTGGAGGTTTCCTAAGCTCCAAGTGCTTTTTCACCACATCTCCTGCATCTCCTGTGGTCAGCACAAAGGCAGCCTTTCAAATCCCTCTGTGGGCTACTGAACTTGGCTTCTCTACGTACACAAACTTTTCATGGCTGCTTCCCACTCCATTGCATATTTTGCCAACATCAAAGGAATCTGAGGCTTTCCATATGTCCCAGCTCTCTAGCCCACATAATTATCAGATTTGGAGCTGGTGCATTGTGGYTATTACTAACTACTAGCTGGAACCATACTGGTGGACCACAATCTTGGTGTCCTACATACTGTAAAATGTGAGAACAAATGATGGTTTGTGATTCCAAACACCTTATACCCCTTCCAGACAAATGAGAGAAGCCAGGAACCTAAGAGAACAGTGCAAAAGAAAGAGACAGGTCTATAATTAATCTTTAACAGTTGTAACTGATACTGAAGAAAAACACTCTGAGAGAATAGAGGATTAACTCTCACATGGGCACAAAGACTTTTAAAGTTTAATATGTCCYTTCAAGGACACTGTAAAATGAGTTACTATGGAGGTAAATGTTTGKWCTTCTCTCTGTTAGTTTGGTCATATATACACWRATCAGTCTGTTCTTGTAGAAAATGTCCYTGCCCAGCACAGGGAGGGTTGCAACTGATCTCCAAGGTCCCTCCCAGCCCAAATCGTTRTATCATTGACTTTATGTTTCAAATTAAAAAAATGTCCATTTTTCTAATGGTAGGCTCTGCCCAACCAGGCTGGGCTCTCACATGAAAAGGCTGTATTTCTATTCCCCTCAGTGTTAGCAGTAAAAATGACCAGACCAGCTGGGTCCTTATTTTCTTCCAGTAATGCACTCAATAATAGTTTCTATATTCTGCTGCCAGTTCCATCTTGAAATTCAGCTATGCCTACRTTGCAGACTTCTGTGGGCATAGCCCTGTGATCCACTGACACAAAATGTCTTACAGAAGMTCCTGTTATAAGCATACTCACATTTAAAAAAGAAAAGCTAAACAAAAAAACAGAGTTTTTAGCTGTTAAATTTTTTCAGCTGCTTAGCTTGTTAATTCAGAGGTAATCAAATAAAATATGCAATACATAACTTTCACAAGAGAAGCTGCCTCCTTGTTTAGAGTGAGTTACTGCTGTGGCACACTACTGTAGGAATAACTTTAAATCATTCCTAGTGAAAACACGGCCCTTAGTGAACAATTCTGTTGATACACAGAATAGACAGAGTTTGCAGTGGAGTTGTATTGACTTGGTAGCACTGGGTAATTTTCAAAGAAATTGGTAGATTCTTTGTTTCCAAAACCACCAGATTTAACAATGAACTAATACAGAAACAGATCTGTTGAAGTTTTTGTGCCCCCTATTTCCTGTATTAAGGTTCCTTTTAGTGTACCTCTACTGAAATATATATATATATATATATATATATGAAGTATCAGCAATATAATACTGCTGCACAAGACAAGAGTCAAGGCAGGAAAGAGGCAGGAGAAATCTATAATTAGATTTTTCTCAGTGCATCCATCTTCATTTATCCAAGAGGCCAAAGTCATTATTATTTACTCAAGAATCTCCTTGGAGAGTAGAACTGTAAAGATTTACTGCATATTATGAGAATATGTGAGTATATTGAAATTCCTTAGTTCAATTATTTGTCCCTTTTGCACTTGATTAAAATGGGAAGAAAGTTATACCAGTGTCCATATGTTTGGTTTTTGATTATATCTTCCCTCTCCTAAGTTGTTCCTGTAACAGAAACGGGGTAACTGTATTTCATTTCTTCTCTCACACTTTTTTCACCAGCTGATATACGGTTTCCTGTAAAGTTTTTTGTGTTTGGTAAGTGAGGAGGACCAAATTTGTTAAGAAATTCRTGACAGAAAGTCCTGAGTGGAATAGTTGTAGTTTTCATAGCCATCCTTTGAGCTCAGTGGAGTTTGAGGCTGAGATGCAACATGGTCCCTTTAAAGACAGTGGTACACCAGACCAGTCTGGATTCAAGAATTAAGTCCTTGCTTTGTCTTGGCCTGTTAGAGCAATATACTTTTTCAGGATCAGTCCTATGAGTCATAGAGCAAAGGCATTTAATTTGAAATYTTAAATCTGATTATCCTGTATAATGTGAAACTGCTGTTTAGCAAACAGCTTTATTTAACAAAAATGGTACTATGCACATCAACAAAAAATTCCAAGCCTAAACCCAAACCCCAAAGCACTCCATTTCTCAACAGAATACTTATTCTTACTTGATCTTTGTTTATCCTTGATTAAACATATAGGGCAAACAAAATTGTCAGTTAATAAAAGAAAGYTGTAATATAACCTATTACCTACATTTCCATATAGAAAATATTTTAATGAGGGCTTTCTGTTATTTTATGTAAAATAAATACTTTGATAGTATAAATGGTCCTAAAAAGAGAGATTTAAACCACTCAGATATCAGAGTGTGTTCTGAGATCCTACAGTTCTTTCTCAGATTCAAATATTAACGAGTTTACATTATTTGTTTAACTTAATCGACCCAAAGCCTCATCCTGGGTTCAGGCCTCACTGTACAACACAGTTCTTGTCCCCATCTAGAATCCTACTCCTTGCCCACAACTTTACARACTGCATTCAGTCCCTGAGCTCACCAAGGTCATTAAGGCTGACTGCATAGCTCCAGGTACTGGCACTAGGCAATCCAGCTGCAGAAACAGGGCCAAGTCTAAGGCAAGCCATAACTAATGAATGTCAAGAACAGCAAGCCAAAGGATGATAGATTTTTAAATGATGCACTTAACCCCCAAGCCAACAATCAATTACAAATAGTTAATGCACACAGGACTCCCACAAGCATGGGTTATGGGTCCTTTAAAATAAATRTAGACAAAAACAGGAGTCCTATCCTTGCAAACACTGATGGGACTAACATTATGGATACATCAGTGGAAGAGCACACATTTAGGTACAGCATGTAAGAATTTCATTAAGCTCTTAGATATTCTTTCTTTAAAAACATCTCACGTAAATATTTAGATCATGTTGATAATTTTTTTTTTTTTACCTGATATTGATAAATATCTAATTTTGCAGTTGGGGAACTGATCGAGAATGGAATTGTTTCTTTTGGGATTTTTTTGTAATATTGTTATATTTTTTTTGACCCTGACAGGATCATGTTTTTTTACTATTAAAGTATCTATTAAKATCCACATTTTCCATTATGTGGATAAAGCCTGTTACTGTGCTCTCAGAAAATATTTTGGAACCTTCAGACAGAAGACAGCATAAGAGTATTTCCAGTCWAAGGTGGAAAGCTCAGTAGCCAGTATTTGCAAAGGCAATTTATATAGCAACAGTATAGTCACAAAGGGCTCACATTTTATCTTCAATGAGAAAAAAAATATTTACTGCAATTACAAAAGTTTTATAGAAGAGATGAAACCTCATATCTAATAATAAACCCGTTCACTACAATGACTTTGAAATGYAAAGGTTAATATTTGTATTCTTCATAAGCAAAATTCTGCTATAATTTAAAAACAGTTAGATTCTTGTACATAAACATTAATCCTTGAACAAATACATAAAGAGCAAGAAGAATCTGAAGGAAGTAATGTAATTTCCTGAAGAGCTGACCAATTTTCAACAAAATAATTTTGGTGCAAAAAAATTCTGTGGGCATACACGAGCTTGCTTTAATGCAAACTAGATTTGTAGTCAAAGATAGGAGAGCTAAAGCCATTCATCTGAGGAAAGACAAGACCTCAACGGTTCATTTCCTATTCTGAATCTCAGTGAAAAAAACGCTCAGTCTCTCATTTCCCAGGAATGGCTCTAATTACCAGGCTACTGTTACATTGTCCCTACTGAAGTAATTCTTCAGCAGCTAGAGAGCAAGTCAGAAACAACAAAAAAAAATTAACTTTTAAAAAAACTAAATTAAGTRTACTAAACTCCTGTACTAACTACGGTAAAAAATATAACCCAATTTCTTTGCCACTCATGCTAGATAAGAAGATGTCATTATCTATACAGAGCCCAAACCTTTCTCACTGCCCAGTTTCCCTTCTYTGACTACCTCCATTTCTCTTAATAGCCTAGATCGTGTGCTGGAGAATCAAAGAGGAGGGGTGGAGGGACAAACAGAGGCAAAACAGCAAAAATCTGCAGGTTAGAGGGGTGCTTAGATCTAATCCTAGGACTGAGACCTGAGAAGAAAAAAGCACCGGAAGATTAATTTGTTGAGTTTCCTTGCAAGCAGCAATGGTTCAAAATGAAACATGAAGTTCTTCTCCATAGTGAATTTAGTGATGCCCAGAACTGGACCTGTAATTTCCCTCCCCTTTCTTTTTGCTTTTGGTAGCTTGGCTGAGCCCACAGTGACACAAGACATCCTCAAGCCAGGGGCTGAAACCTGCCTTCTAGTACATATTTTTTGCCATCAGCTGCATGGAAACAAAGACAAGTCCCTGACCTTCTCTCCATAATCTTATGAAAAAGATGCGTATTTTAGTACATTTTCCTGTTCTCTGGGAGTAATTTTTCTTGTTCCCAGGGAATTCTCACTAGAATAGCTGCACTCAGAAATACCTTCATGCCAACAGCAAGCTCACAGTGGTTTGAACCAATTCCCATTGTGGTTATAGAAATATTTGTATTGTCTATAGTGAATTTTGGGTCAGGCCTTTCTTTCTGAATAAACCTGCTGGAAGACCAGACCTACTCTCTAAGYGACTCCAGCCCTTACAGCAAATCAGCAGTTTGTGGAGCTACGTGGAAATCTACCCAATCTCTCTCTTCCCTGGCTACACAAGTGGGAGCTGTTGATACCTGCACGACTCCTGGTACAAGGCAGAGCAGAAGAGCACAGTAAGTTAATCTGCAAGCCATTCAGAAACGTCTAGGACAGAGACAGTGACACCAGGGAATCATATGTCTGCACTGAACATCTAGTAAATTGTTTACTTGGAGGGTTGATGAGAAACAAGCAAATGAACCTCTGAAGCAACTGCTTGTCAGGTAAGGAYACTAATGTGCTCTAATAAAAAGCAGTATGTTCTCATCATTGCAGTATCTTTTCCTCAAATGTACTTGCAGCAGTTTATCAACATTATATAATGCAGGGAGAGTTCATGGCAARGATAAAGAGTTGATAGCCAGCTTTTGGTGTGCTTATTTATTTGTCTCACTTGATTCATAGGTCTCTTCTTTACACAATGTACTTTGACCTGYTTTTTCCTTTATTTTTAATGATCAGTATTACTCTTGATCCTAAATAAACATCCAAGAAATYCTTTAGGCTTCAGGAGCAGGCTTGGAAAACTGCTTTTAAGAACTAATCCAATATATGATTTGTTTCTCATACAGTCAATGATTATTGTATTCTATGTTTTCCTCTTGTTTACTCCCTTTTTTCCCTTCCACAGAACCGTTTTTTGCCTCCTGCCGTGTGGGGAAAAAAAAAAAAAAAAAAAAAAAAGGAGGGAGAGAGAGGGAGAGAGAGAGAAAGAGAGAGAGAGAGAGAGAGAAGAACGAGCAGGATAGGAAAGCTCTAGCAGTGCGTTTTCTTTAGGGGTTGTGGGGTGAGTGAGGGAGCGGGACTGGGGACCTCCTGCCCTTCAGAGGAGCAGGTCGCCCTTCCCGGCGGCTGGTGGGGAGAAGAAGAAAAGAGAAGGGGGAAAGGGGGWATCGTGTGTATGCCCTGCGGGGGCAGCATCACGCCTGCCGCGGCCCCGGGGAGCTCCGGGGACACCCTGCAGCGGAGAGCACGGGGAGGGGACCGCGGGGGGACGGCGGCTCCGCGGCCGGGGGAGCGGAGGGGCTGAGGAATGGCGGGATGGATGAGGGATGAAGCACAACGGATGGAGGGATGTAAGGGTGAGGGAGGGATGGATGGGAGGATGCGGGATGCAGGGATGAGGGATGAAAGGAGAAGGGGTAGAAGAATGACAAAATAAAGGCTGAGGGACGAAGGGATGGAAGCGCCGAAGGACAGAGAGCTGCCAGAGCGAGCGCCCGAGCTTCCCAGCTGCTCCCCCTGCGCTGCGCGCCCCCGCGCCGCTCCCGGTGCCCCCCCTCTCCGCTCCGCCGCTGCGCGTGCCCGCGCCCGGGGCTGACTCTCCCTCGCATCCTCCTCCGGCGGCGGCGACGGCGGCAGCGCCGGGGATGGGCAGCGAGAGCGCGCCCAGGAGCAGCCCGGGCCCCGCCGCTCGCCACTGCTCCCGCGCCCGCTGCTGCTCCTGCCCCGCAGCCCCCCGCGCCCCGGGGGCAGCGCCGCCGCCGCGCCATCCGCAGCCCCCGCCTCGGACGGGTGAGTCACCGGGCCCTGCGCCCTCGCCCCCAAAAGMACCTGCCCCGCATCCCCCCCACTGCCGCTCCCGCGCCTCCCCATCCCGGAGCGGCCCCGGGCATGAGCGCTGGGGGAGCGGGGGCCCGCGGGGGGAGGGCTYGGCGCTCGCCCCCTGCCCCCGCCCCGGGGGAACCGAGGGTCCCGGCCCGTGCGGGAGGTCCGCGGGGCAGCAGCGATGTCCCCGCGGCTCCGCCGGGATGCGAGCAGAGGGGCTCCCGCCCTGCTGCCCCTCCCGGGCACTGCTGCCCGTTCCCACGGGATCTCGCACAAGCGTACGCGGRCACCCCGGCGGCGCCGCTCCCCAGCGGGGCCGGGAGACCGCCGAGCCCCCTCCGCCCGCACCCCCGGGCGCCCGCGGCKGCTCGGGGAGGGGGCAGCGCCTTAACTTTTGCAAGGCACCGGTTGGAGGTGGGGAGGGAGGACCCAGCYCGGCAGAATTGGCGGCTTCCCCGGAGCCACCCGGGAGGCAGGTGGCGGAGGGTCCCGGTCCCCCTCCCGGAGCCGCCGAGGGACGCGGAGCGCGGCCCTTCCCACGGGGCTCGGGGGGCGGCTGCGGGCAGGGCTCACCGCTCGAATGGACTTTTCTAACACTCCCTCCACCAGCATAATTAAATAAATAAAGTGACTGGGGGGCGGGGGCTTAGGAGTCTCTGATTGCTCTGCTTTCGCTGTCCAGAGCCGCGAGAGCAAACGACGGGATGCTGTCTCTGAAAAGGGTTTTCTGGGTTTTATGTGTCATGATGCACACGGCTGGTGGTAGCTAGTGTAGTAACTATCTSTATCCCAATAGTTCCCTGTCGAAGGGTTGTTATGGCAGCGGCGCTCCCCGCTTCTTTTATTTTTTAATCTCTGGCGCAGGGTAATGTTAAAGACCTGGAAACTGCCTTAATTAAAAAGAAAAAGATATAAATAAAGCAGCCTCTTACTTCTTTGGCAAGTAGACAACAAATACAAATATAAGATTCACAGTCAATCTTCACTCCCTTCTCCGGAAGCTGGTGCTGTGATAACGCCAATGACTGAAGGAGTCTGGGGGAAAATGTCTTTCCCCCCATACCTAATTCCTGCTTTTTGCTAAATTTTGTTGAAATTTTTCTTTGATTGTGGCTTGTGCTTTTTCATGTGTTTCAGTGATACTTTTTCATMGTGTTGATTCTTACTTTCAGAGGATTCCYTAGTCCTGCATTACACTGGGTAAAGGGATTCAAGTGAAGCACATCATTTGCAAAATCTTGTAATTCTGTAGATTTTGCTTCTCTGTACGAGTCACAGGATGATAGTTTTCTCCTTGTAATGCAGAGAGGAATCTCTGAGACTCATCTGAATGGTTTCAGCACATTTTACCTGCCACAGCTGGTGGCAGKCTGAAACAATGAGATTTAAAGGTTATTATTTTAAGTTTCTTTATCACCTTTAATGGTCAGCCTATTCTCAGTCAAAACACCTRTAGTTCTAAGGGAAACACTCTGATTCTGATTTTGGTTTAGTCAGTTTTTTGGACAGTGTTTAAACCCTGAAACCACTGAGGAGAATGGAAGTTAAAAACACATAGATTGGGTAGAGGTCTATACTACTTAGACATTTTTACTTTTGTAGACACCGTTTGTTGTCTTTGACCAGAGTTTTTTTGGGTAGAGATTGAGCAGTAAATGATAAGGACAGAGGACTTTGSCCTCGTAGCTCCTGCATTTTTATTTCCTCCAGAATATTTGAAGACTGATATTGATATTGCAGAATGAAATGTTATTGAATTGTGATATCGTGTTTCCAGTTGTACATTTTGAAACRTYTGGCTTATCAGTAGGAAAGCAACAYAAAYGTGTAAATGTTTATTTAAGGATGAAAAAATGCTATTCCAGGGTGAGTCATGTGTAGAAACAGGCTAGATTCAGGTTAAGTAAGTGAACTAAAATAATGTAGTGTAAGTGATCCGTAACTGATTTTCACTGCTTATAATGGAAACAGGCATTCTTATCTTTGAGCTGGAATTTAGAGATGCTGGAAGAGAGATGAAGAACAGAAAAATACATATATTTAATGACAGATTAAACTCTTGATAAGCATCAGATATTTCAGAGGGAATGCATGCACATTTCTTAGTATAACTTTGGTCATKATTCTGATCCCAGCTAAATCAGTATGAGATTCTCCCCAGGCACTACTGTGAACAGAATCAAAGACAACCCTGCTATCCATTTCTGAGGAATGAGGAAAAATGAAATGAAAATATCATTTGTRTTTTTCCCCATTATCATAGCTGAAAAGGTTTATTTTGTATCCTGTATGGAATATTCCACACTTTACCCTCCTAAGCGGTAGTCAGGCCTAAAGTTCTTACCTGCCCAGACAGCTCAGCTGAGATAATTCAGGTGACAAAGAATAATACATGTTTTGCTAGGGGCAGCTTTATTGTGACCAAATAATAGTCATGTTTACTGGAAAGTGGTTTGACTTTGAATGATATTTTCATATGTGATACCATTGAAATTTCATATTAGGGAGTGGGAATAACACATTTCTTAAAATGACATTATTTGCTTTCAGGTTCTGATACGAAAGGACTAGATTCATTTAATCAAGATGAAGGGTAGATGTTTCTATCTTTAGTGATTAAAAATATCCTTAGASATTTAAAAATAACCTTAAGTCGTAATGAAGAAAAGACAAATTTGGACACTCTGAAAAGGGTTACAAATRAAGTTACTTGGTACAAATGAACCAACAGATTGCACTAATTGAACACCAGAGAGAGGTAAAATGGAACAAAAAATAAAGCTGGCAAAAACAAATCATCATGGGAAAAAGCAGAGTATAAATCCTGAAAGACTTGCAAAAATCATCCAAGAGACTCCAATGTTAACTGTTTGACTCCCCCATGGGAGTCAAATGGAAAAAGCCCCATCGACTTTAGTAAACATTAATAGTGAGTGTATAACAAGACAAGAGATGGGTAATTCCACTAAGTACCACAAGAATTCAGAGTGATAGTTACTGAAATCAGATTAGAAATGTATGGGCTTTCTTCAGACAGAAGGAAGTCCTGACTTCACCAAAAATGAATTGGAGGCTTGCTATCTATTTCTCAGGGCCAAAATGTCAACCTGAGAATAATGTTTCAAGTAACTTTTGAAAAGCATGGGACATTGCAGTAAATMTGGTTTTAATTTGTGTGATATTCTATTAAAATGATGTTATCTTTGCCAAGCTCAAGTTATTAATTAGTTATTAGTAACAATTTTCCCTTTCTTTTTTTAAATGTCAGTTTTTCAGAAATGGCAAGAAATACAAAACAGTCTTCCTGCAAGACTGCACTCATAAGCTGAATAATTCAAAGCCTGTACTGTCACARTACAATCAATTTTTTAATATGATGCTGTCAAAGTCATAAAAAAAGAAAATCAAATGTGACATCATAGAMGACAACMTATAKAGCTGACATGACATCCAAATRTTTTAATTTCCCCACATTATRTTCAGAGGTTAATGAAGATAGACTCTTCTTTCTTTCCTCTGAGGAAACTCCTAATACAACATATTTAATGTTCAGAAAAAAACTTACTTTATTTTCATAAAAACATATGCAAGTTTTGTGAAGGTGAGTCCTGAACATAAAGGAGATGCARTCATTTAAGAGATGATGCAAAGCCTTCACTGCAAAACAGAACTGAGAAAATTTGTGGCTGATGAGAAAAAATTATTTTCAGRCAATTTTTCTAGGATATGGTAGGGATTATTTCAACAAAGGACATTTTACTAACTGTTCCTKATTATGGATGAACCTCTGTCTAAAGAAAGAGACAAAGTCACCTTTGGCCCCAAAAAATATAGTAATTTCTTTCTGCAGAAAGAAACATTTTTCTGCTGTTTTTCTTCCTAAATTAAGTATATTTAATGCCAATGAAAAGTACAAAGTACCAGACTAGCAGAATTGCAAAATGAAGCTGTTTTCACTCAGCCCTTGTGGAGCACAGGAAGCAACAGTGCAGTGTGGTGATCCCAGAATGATCTGCCATTCCAGCCTGGTCTGGCTAGCTTCTTGACATGGAGAAACTGTTTGCCCACTGAGATCTTCCAGGTGCCTAAGAACCAATTTGCTCCAAGTGATCAGCGTACTGAGAAAATTTGTCTGGAATGGTATTTTAGTTGATAACCTCAGTCTCTGTCTTCCTCAAAGAAACCAGCCCTGGGTGACTCCATGGGGACCTGACTGGATCCTGCAAGGGGCTCAGCATCAGTGCTTTCAGAGGAGCAAGTGCCTGCTCAGGATCCTCTAAGAATGGAGTGAAAGTTCATTTCACACAAGCCACAAACCAGCTTTCAAATCTCAATGATTTTCTGTCACTACTGCATGTTGGCTGTATTTGAATCAGTGAACTAGAGGTGAAAGGCACCAAAAATATGATTACCAGTCCTCTGAGACATTTAGTTCTTCAAGGATAGCTTACTGGAAATACTTATTTGTATTTCAGAAACTAGGGTRGACAGAAACGAATTAACTGCACACAAATATTTTAAATTTTTTCTAAAAAAGTGTTTTCACAGATTTTTTTTTTTTTTTTAGAGAGACTGTAAATGCTAGATATTTTTTGGAATACATATATAATCTATGAGCAAACAGCCTCACAGATTTGTATTTCTTTAGCACATGATACTGCATTTTTGATTGGACAGTAGAAAATTTTTTAACCAGACACTGTCATACCTGGATAAATTGAAACATTCCAATACTAATGTTTGAGCATGTTGGGTTTTTCCCCCCACATCTGCCACTAAGAGATCAAATAAATACATAAATGTAAAAACAAGTGTAGACTAAAAAAACTCTATTATTTATCATGGATTTTTGTGTAAAATGGCTTATTTTGTCTAATTTAAGCCTAGTACTCTTTTGGGGGAAAAAATCAGCTTAAAACTTTTGTAATAATTTCATGCTTTTTTTTTGTATTTGTCAAGAGCCTTTATTTTTAAAACTCAGCAGCATTAACTCCCTGTATATTGAAAGACTTTCTTCAAATGAGTCACCACATCTTGTGAAGTCAGGTACCAACAGCAGTACCCAGAGCAGATTAGCAACCAAGGACAGATGGACGCAGGTGGCAGGGAGACCATGCCAGACACCACGGGGTGAAGCAGGCTCACAGACCAACAAAACCAGTTTTCTCTGTTTATCAGCACAACATTTCAAATTTCACATATCTCCTTTTGAAATAAAAGACACAGATTTAGAAGTCCTCAAAAAAMCAGTTTCTTTACCAAAACATTTTTGGTGCTATGGATAGAATAAAAGGTCTTGTTATGTGGATTGTAATACACATACCAACATATCAGAAACAATTTAAATATGTTTCTCCTTTCAAACTAAACCCAGCAAAATTATTTCAATTTTGGGAAGCAAAATAAGTTTAACTCATATTCTGACAGGATAGAATTTCAGTTAAGTTTCCTTCTTAAACTAGAGAAGAAACAMCTTCCTTGAAATTAAGATTGTGGTGAATGAAGGTATCAATCCTAAAATTATTTGTGTAGATGCAGAGCACAGGGAGTGTGTGTATTCTAATAAATTAACTGATTGTGTACATCAGGTCACTCATGTGGCAAGTATTTTGAATTTATAAGAATTGAGTCCKTGCTGTTTGGCAAAGCAGTGGAAGTCTTGTCTTAGAGGGAGAGGGTAGAACTTCTGGTAGAAATTGATCTGGAATTCTCCATCAAGATTATTTTTCAGTGGAACTAGTCAAAGCTTTGAAATTAGAATTGGCATTAGAATTATGGGAAATATTTTACAGCCACCACCTCTGAGTATTGCATTTAAATGGAATGAGAGGACACTCAACTACACTTAGAAAAGCAATCAGATTACTGCCTCTATATTATATTTGGAATAAAATTTATCAGCTAAGGCTATCAACCAAAACTRTAGTGATTTTATGATTTATTTAAGCTGACAATAGAAGATTTTCACAACCTAGCTGCTTAAGACTGTTGTTCAGCAGTTCTAAATACCCGTAGTTTAAAGGCCAATGTTTAGGCATAATGAAGTAAGATTGCTCTGACACAAATGCTAATTAGTTTCTTGCAACTACCAGACTTAAAAAAAGAGGTTTAAGCAACCTCATTTAGATGAATGGAGAAAGAAAATGCAGTAGTATCCAACAAATGGCTTTTGGGAACATAACAAGCTTGCTAATTCTAGAACTTCCAATAATTAGGAGACTTTCCAGTGAGAATGTTTGCCACAAACAACATTCACCTCAACCAGCTACACTGAGACAGCTGATGTCCTACATTCAGTATTAGGACTGGTATTAGAGCTGGAAGGTGGGAGCTCAGGGAAGGGATTGAACTTCACTGCCTGGATGGTCTCC
Organism: Alauda arvensis; assembly: GCA_902810485.1. Classification (NCBI taxonomy): domain Eukaryota; kingdom Metazoa; phylum Chordata; class Aves; order Passeriformes; family Alaudidae; genus Alauda; species Alauda arvensis. Next base: position 330,879 of record CADDXX010000533.1, read on the forward strand.
ATGGCTTCCCTAGAGATGCTTACCAGCCACCCTTTCTGGGCAACATGCCTGGTGAGCAAGGGAAGGACCAGCTGCCTCCCCAGCAGAGCTTCCTGGGGAACACAGACTAAATTTCTGATTATTTCACCTCACTGAGCCTCAATACCTGGCTTCCTGACCTGCTGGACCTCCAGCACTGGCCTTCAGGCCCACCTGCAGCAAGCTGACAGTATCTGAGGGTCAAACTAAAGAATATTTAGAGAGAAAGCAATGAGAAATTTTAAAATGACATTTAAAATATTTTGTTAATGCCTATAGCATTAAATTAAAATGCATATAGCTACAAGTGTGTTTCCTTAAGGCCCCTCTGAGATGAAAAGTCTTTCCACAGACATCCTAGGGAAGGCAATTGCAATTAGAGAGCATCTGTATTTTTAAAGCAATCATAACAATCAAAAAAATTAACAACAATAATTACATCTGGTTTATAGATCTTTCCAGACAATAGATGTTTCAGCCTTGCATGGCAAGTGGTACCAATATTCAATGGGAAGGAACCCCAAACTGCTTGCACTGGAGTGAAACACAGCAGCACTGCTATGAAACTCAAAGCTGAGAACTTATATACAGTCAATAAAATCCAGCATGAGYTTGAAAATAATTTAATTTGATGCAGTCAATGAAATAAATAGAAAGATGGCTGCTATGTGTGTGTGTACACRTGCAAACTAGAGTATGAATGAATCAATTCAGTAAAAGGACAGAAGTAGAGTCTGCTATGTTATTAATGAAGCACTCAGCCATTTGAAAACATGATTTCATTTATGGAAATTTTACAGTGTAACCAGTTCTCCAAAAGAACAAAAACATAAATTGAATGTTTAAGGGGTGGACCTTTTTTCAGCCAGTAGTTTTACCTTAGGTCAACTTAGTAAATTTAAAAGATTGATTATGATAAAACCAAGCCATTTTGTTACTTCTTTATAATGGAAAAGACACTGCAGTGGAAAGGTATTTCAGAGGAGAAACCTTATCAATATACCTCTTTCAAAACTATTTTTTAAAATCTGCACAATTCCAAGATTTTTTCTTTTTTTGGGTGTAAAAATACCAAGTTGTCTTTGATTCTTTCCAGAAAAAAAAAATCATGCAGGCATAGATGTACAGGAATTATATAATGTTCTACTAGAAGTTACTGGGAAAACCTGCAGCTTTCTGTGTTGAGGTATATAATGGCAGTAGCTTAATCTGATGAACAGAATCACTGTGTCTTAACCATATAATTAGTCTGTATATATATGTGTGTATGTGTGTATACAGACATATACATGCATATATATGTCTTGTATATAAATACACAGACACACACACACACATATATAGATATACTTATAAAGGAATGTGCATCTATATAAAAGTATATATATGCACATACACACAAATATATACTKCAATTCTTCCTGGTCTGCAATAGCAGCTGATCTCCACAGGCAYCTTACCTGGTGAAAATCCTCCTTCCTGAAACTCAGCAGTTTGGGGTTTTTTTCCCCAATACAACAATTTGCTGTGGTGAACTTAGAAAGTGATTTTATTTTTTTTTCTTGAACTTTTTTGGATTGGCCTAATTTTGTAGTTCTTTTTGCTCATGTTGCCATGCAGATATTTGTTCCTTTTACTGGGTTGTTATAGAATAAGTCATTTTGATGTTTGTACCCTGTTTTTRTATGTGCTTAATGCCGTGTAATGGTTATGGATTATCTATGGTTTTCAGGTAAGCAGAAAAATATAACTCCAGAATTATCCCTCTCAGGGGGTCAGAGAAGCACAGCTACAAATGGAAGCCAAGGCTCTAAGTTCCCAATCCCCAGCTCCAGCCATGCCTCCTMATATAGTACAAAAGTAGTTTAGCACAGATTTTCCCCAAAACATGGGCAACAGTTTGATGCCATGAAGGGGAGGAAATGTGTGATAATCATAGGCAATTTCACCAGCAATGAGTAAAGGCTGGTATAGACTTGAGAAGATRCTCTCTGATCAGTCTAGCTAGCTATCTACTGGTATGTATACATTTGAATGTATACAAAATTATCTGTATGTATTTTTTTTAAGCTTTCTACAAACTGTTGCTTCAAAAATAATGTTTTCCTCCTGATTCATTACCACCTGTTTTCCTTTCTAGTTTGTTCCCTYTTAGTCATTATTTAACATTTCATTAACTTCTGTGAAACTTTCTTCTGCATTTTGTTCCTCATATTTATTTGATTTCAGTTCTTAATTTCTATCTTGTCCTTTGTATCATTTCCCCAGTTATTCCTTCTTACTTAATTATTGAAAAGTTATTTTATTTGCCTTAAGGAGAAAAAAAATGGGATTAATTTGAAGCTTTCACTAACACTTATCTGTGATGAACGAGAGCAAAATCCACACATAGACTTTCAGCTCTGTAAAGGTCTTTAGGCAACATAAAATGTGAGCTGGATGTTTTTGCCTGTATTAGCAACCAATTCAGCACAATAGGAGCAGGGCAGTAGATCAAAGCAACTGGTGTGGAGGTCCTTRAATTTAAGCATGATCAATATGTTTTACCATAGCCTAGATCCAGTTTGTTGTCTCAGACAAAATGTTATTACCCTGAATGTACTTTGAGGCTATTCGAAAGACTAATTAGTTCAGATCCTTTTGTCCCCACTGCAGGTTRCAGTACATTTGGTACAGACTGTAAGCAGATCTTCCAGTTTACTTTGCTTTAAGAGAAATCGAATCCATGTACACCAAGGTTTCTTCCAGACCTAACCAATGTATGGCAACTGGGATCCACTGCAAACCAACACCATGCCTCTCAGACAAATAGCAGTCTCCTAGGTTCCCAGCAACAAACTCCACCCCCTTGTCCTGAAATTTCATATTCATAACTCCATCCTTAGCCTTAAAATTTTTATTTGCTTCTCTGTCCAGAAGAACCCTAAGTCTTCTAAAGAGTGAACAAGTCTGAGAACTGTAAATATGTCATTGTTCTGGCTCATGGACCAAGTACTGCAATCAGTTACTCATTCCTTGGGCAGCTGTGTCAGGCATTARGCTAAAGAATCATTCACCACTACTGTGTGGGCAAATAAATACTTATTTCCCTCATTCTGATCATGGTTCCTGCAGGTGTGGCCAATATTTTATCTTGGTAGAGTATCTGGGAGTAGGAGGTTGCAGTTCCACAACTACAGCAGGGAATCAGCAGAGTTGAACTCTGACTGTCAATATTTGGGCTAGCAAATCTAATCAGAATATCATTAGGAGAACACCAGCACATCTCTTATCCTTTTATTTAAAAAGAAAGCTTGATTCTATTTCTTTTTCCCCTCCTTCCATTTTCTAAAAATAAGTTTACTTTGATAACAAAATCTGAAGCCTGAACAGAGAAATGCATCTCTTTTTATTCTTATATAGGGTGCTTAACTTCTGGCTGGATAAAATTTAAAATAGACTCTGTGATTAACACTCTCCTCTGTATCAAAGTCCCTTTCAAGTGCCATGGCATTACATAGTTCTCTGGGTTTCTACTGCCCAGTCTGTAATGCTCACCTGCCTGAGGGATCCCCATACACCTCATAAACACAAAAATATGGATGCTTCATCCAACAGGGGACATCACACCCAAAATGAGGTAGTGGATTGTTCTGCTTTTAGAACCCTAATGKTTTTTTGTATGCAACCATCAAGCACTGCAATGTTTAACTGAATACTCTGTTTATGAARAATTTCTGTACCCTGAGTTAGGTTTCCTGCACAGAGCACAGGAGATAGATGGGTAAGAGGGGCAATGASAGAAATCATCAAGCAGAAGAATATTTACTGGGATAGTAATTCAAGTAAAACCTACAGTTTTAAGGTATCTCCTTTCAGCACTGGGGAGGTCCCTACTGTCCCCTGAAAATAAACATATAAGGCCAATCTGCCTTTTTTCCAAAATTATTAGAACATGCTGCTAATTGGTGCCCAAATATCTAGCAATTAGAGCACTTACCACTGAGGTGGATGACCTTTTAAACACATAAACACACTCCTGAGTTGAGAAAAATTTTCACTCGTAYGCACTTTCAGGTCAGAAATGTGCCCTAGCTCCTCACTGAATGGTTATTTTGGGATGAAGTTAGTGACTTTCTCCCCTTGAAACCTTGCCAATTTGGATAATTGATTAAATAGCTAATGGAGCAGGAACTTAAACCTGACCCCCTTTCTTCACAGAATAGCAGAMTAACTTTGGTCTGTGGAGTGAATTGCTTGCTATTTGGCTGAATAAACATTTAAAAGCAAACTGAATAKTTCCAAGAGAGGAAAATTAAAAAGTTGCCTTGTCAAATAATGAATACTTTCTGGTTAATAGGAACCTCCTGGGAGGCAGACAATCTTAAGTCTTATGCTCTCTGTAGATCAGATTAAGTGGGYTTGTCAGTTTCCCAAGAGGGAGTTTAATTTTCTGCAGTTTCAGAAAATCTTGCTGCTTTTTTGTTTGTTTGTTTGTTTGTTTTTGCTTTCCTSCCATGCATGTGGCATCTGCTCTGGCAAGCATGTTCTCATAGTKGCTCTCTCTGTGGGGTGAGACTGTGAGACTGCTACCTCTAGAGGGCAAGTTTGAGGTCCAAGAACCTTGTTAGGGTCAGGGCTTGAGGGAGCTGGTGCATGAGCACCATGAGCTTGGCCTGTGCTGCAGCTGTCTGGAGGCTGGAAAGTGTTGGTGGTATCTGAACTTTACTCAACTTGGCATTGTGCAAAGTGGCAGCTGAATCCCTTGATAGAGTCGGTTGTCCATTTCAGGGCATTAAAAAGCAACACTTAGAAATACAAGAMGGTACTAATGATGGAAACATTTCATAAATTTAACATTTTAGAGCAAGATCTTAGTACCCAATTTGGGGAACTAAAGATCTCTCTCCTTTCACCTAGGAGATACAGTGTAGTGAGTGATGATATAGCTTTCCATCATTACTTCAGCACTTTGTCTCCATTTATTGTCAGAGGGTATTCAAGTGGCAGAAACATAAATCAAAGAAGTAGAAAAATGTTTTAGTTCAGGGAATTAGACCTCAGATGAAARTTAATATCACTTCCCATAAATAGTCCATTTTGACAGACTATTTACTCAAAAAGATCTTTACCAGTCCTTTACCARTTGCTCTTCCTATTGAAGACTTTTAAGTCTTCATGGGTCCTGTGTCCTTGAAAGTATCTCTGTATTAACTCGATAACTTAATCTAGTATAGCGTTTACATTTTATTTTACATAGGTTTCTGTAGCACTAAAACTGATTTGTTGATATCCTTAAAAACATAATTTATTAAAGTTCAGCTAGGCATTCATGCTTCCTCATGCTCCTTGAGCAATTTGCAAATTATAAATATAATTCCAGAGAAGACTCTCATGTTTGTGGCAAGTCTTCCCTGAYATGGAAAGAGGAAGAAGAAAACAAACACTTGACATTTATTATTCCCTGTTTAGAATGAAACCTTTCTGAAGCAGGATTAAGTTGACAAGAGCATTAGAATTTCCCAAATATTTATTTTGTCAATGTCTGGAAAAATATCTGCAATCTGTTGGTTGTAGGCAGGCAGTAAGCTGCTTCACCTACTAACCTTTTACAACTTCTTCTAACCCAAAGCAATGTGTTTTCACATACATGCAAAAAAATATCTACCTAAGTTTTAAAAGGTTGGAAAATGTTATTTTTTCTGATTATAATGTGTAGCTTCATTGTTATATGGGTAATTCCTTTTGGATGAGTACCCTGCAATTCTTGGATAGACCAATTTTGCCTTGCATTTTTCTTGGACTTACAGTCCAGTGACTAGGATATATCTATTCCACAATGTATTAATCTTTCAAATTATTCTTGGGTTTATATCTCTCTGTGAATTCTGCAAAGTCTGTATTTTCTTTCTGAAGCACAGGTATGCCAGATTGGTCATTGTTTCCTGCTAGAGTCAAATCCTCAGCTATGGATTGGGTGCACATTAATACCTGTGGGAAAGCCAACTTCAAATATTTGCATTTTKAAATCCCTGAGTTTTCTTTAAAGTCAATGAGTTAAGATAGAGGTGTGCCTCTGACAGTTAAGTATTTAATTAATTTGGAAGACAACCTAACCTTCCATGTGAAACCACCTAAATTTTAGGTTTAAGTATTTTAATCCCCGTGATTTTTTTCTCCTTTTTGTTACTAGTAGTCTGCACCTTCCTTTCTCATCTTCTGTACCTTCCCATCTTTTCTAGCAGTATTTTATCACTCAGGGTCATGATCTTACTTGTAATATTATATATAATTGACCCAAAGTTGTGAGCCTGGAGAGGTTCAAAATGCACTCATGAGTGTTTTTTCCCTCAGGTAACTTAAGCCACTGAGAAGTCAGCTAACCTTCAAGAGTTCTTCTGTACTTAGGAGAGAGAGAGCCATCCCAAGAGGGTAATTCACTGCACTTTCTGGACCTGTCTCTTARTCTCTCCCTCTGTAAAGGAGAGAGTCTATACAGCACTACACAGGGCCTTCAGTGAGTACCATGGAGAATATGTACCGTGGAGACTTTTTAAGATATGACAGCATTATTTAAGACTATAAATTAAATTTCTAAAAGAGTTTCAGTTTCCAGTATGGTTGATGTGGGTTATGTGTAGAGAGCAGGAAAAGAGCCAGATGAGTTTGCTGTGCCACCCCTGCAGTTGGGAAAGAGTAGGACTGTGGCACATGGATATTTGAGCTGCCAGCACAGAAGCCATTGTGGAGCAGCACAGCTGTGTTCATGCAGCACTGCACACTGAGTAAAGAAACACTGCTGAAACCAGCCTAATTCACTGGCAGAATACAAAAATTCATATGAACTTTTTAATAGCAGACTAGAAAAGTCCATATATTTAGCAAGTTTCTTCCAGATTACCACATTCTTTCAGTTTCTAACTTGGTTTTGGACCAACCCTCACAAACCTTCAGAGACATCTAAGAGACAACTCATACAAGCTATTTACTGCTGCTGAGCACACAGTCTTCTGAGAAGCATTGCCATCATTCCCTCACCCTCCAATTTCTACATGTATGCAAATCTCTATTAAAGAATATGTTAAGGAGGAAAAAAGTGAGAACATCATGGTATTCAGTTCCCGAGGAGTAATTCAACTTAACTAAATTACAGATACATCCTTCTGTTATTTTTTGTTAATGAATTCAAGCTGAATGCTAGTAGACAAGTGTATGTCGTTAATTACTCTTAACCAAAAGGATACACAGTCTAAATTTTGCAATAAATGCTCACAGTGCCCTTCCAAATAAGATTTTTTGAAGTTTCTCATGATATATCAATACTTCTTTTAGAACTGCAAGATTATGGAGGATAAAACTGCAATTTTTATGAAAGCCTGAGAAGCAAGTCTGGCTTTCTGGACAGTTATTATCATTTTACCAGCTGAATAGATGTAATTTAAGTTAGACTCTGTAATATTAGTGCTACATAGGGTTTTGCAGGAGAAAGTATTTTGACTGGATGGAGTCAAATTTGTGTTTGCCTAGAATAATGTCTTTAAGCTGGAATAAAGACTGGTCTCCCTTTTGGTTTACTACTCTTTATCACAAGTATAACTGTGTTGTTTCACCTAAAAGTACTTCTAGGTTGTGAAATTACAATCTGTATGTAAGGAAATCCTAACCAATAAACAGGGGGCTCAGCTAATTTTATGACTGTCATTCTCAGCAGAGATGAGCTGGGAGCTGACCTGCTCTGAGGGAATTGCTGGTGCCCCTCCCTGAGAATTGTTAGAACAGCATGAGCATTTGTTCTTCTGCTTCCCTAAGCTGCCTTTGTACCTGGAGACAAGCATGGAGACAGCAGGTTTGAGATCCAGCTCTGTCTTCTTGGAGCAGAAAGTTGACTTTAATTTTTTCACAGACACACTGGTTTCTTATTAGACTTTTAAAAGTAACAAGGCACACAAAATAAGGGAACTAAAACTGCTTTTATAGCAACAATATCTTTACATTGACTCTACTCCTAAAAATTCACTGCATAGTTTTCCTACCACTCATGGGCACATGAGAGGACTATTGAGAYCTAATCTCATTATTCTGTGATATATGCCATGATTTTTTTTTTCTCTTAATGCTCCAACTTAGAAAATTAGAGCATTGCATGAAAAATCTCAACTGCAATTAGACAGGGGGAAAAAAAGAGAGTTAGCTAGAAATATACACACAGTAGCAGTACACTTTTTATACAAAATCCTGTCCAGCTGCTAAGCATGTTATTGTCTTCTCAGTTCTGTTAGCAAACAGATACTATTTAAAGTATTTAGGCTACACTAGCTATTTTAGCCTGAAACAAATGATGAGCATGTACTAATGTGAGAAATTGAACTTTTGGATGAGAGAAATTACAACTTTCAGATGACAGGGTAGGTAGAAGTTAATCAAGGCAATCATGTCTATAACCAGAGGATGATGAAGGATGATGTGTTTCTGAATCCTTACTTTCCAGATATCATGAATGTAGACAATACCTTCAAAAGGCATCCCATAAGGAAAAAAAAAMCCARACAAATGGAACCAAAACAAAAAAAGTAAASTGTATTTTAAAAGCATTCATGTRTCTTTCTTTTTGATTCACATAATTTTTGGGCACATCTTATAGTCTYATATTGAGCTACCATTTTTGAGCTCTTTTTTCAGTTCTACAAAAAAAAGCAATACTACTGGGGTAATTCAGGTGGAACCTGGAGAGTTATAATGAGTTTGAGTGAGTTCACTGAAGTTGGATAAAGCTGTGCTTCAAAAATGAGATGATAGAATTTTTTCTCTACTTTACACATACTCTTTATGTAATTTGACAATTTTTGTAGTAATTTTATTTTTCTTGACCCTTTTCAGAACTATGAAGTTGTGCAGAAATAAAGGCAATTTTTTGGCTTATAGACGTTTTACTTCTTGTAAAAAGAACGTGGAATAGAAGGAATAAAATCAGTCCACTTCTACACAGAATAATTTTCAYAGGCAACCTGTTAAGAAATTATATATTTAAATTATATAATTTGAAYTATCTTAACCTTGGTGAATCCTAATCCAAATTTATCTCCCATGCTTGGATAATAATACACTTAAGCAGGTAGTACATCAGTACTGCCTACTCACCAGCAGGAGTTTAGATCAGTGAGTAATCAGCATGGAACTATCTAATTCTGTGATTATAATCCTTCACAAAGTAGTAGTCCCCTTGACTGTTCATCTTGCTTCATAACTAAAGAAAAGCCTTGTACTTGAACCTTTGSTTAGTCTGTGTGTTTTTGGTTATGGGGTAGGGCGTGGGGAATTGGTGATGATGACTCATTAYGATTTGATGCCATGAGCTGCAGCTTTCCCAGAGCAGCTGCTTTTTCTGATAAACACAATGCTCTACACTAGGCYTTTGATTCTCTGCATACTTTACTTGCTCATTAGGTCTTGCCCTTTATATATTACTGCTTCATTCACCTCACCTATTCCACTGTATGTTCCAAGATGGTCAAGTATTTTCATCTGTGTTTTCTGTTTTTCTCTAGCAGAAACCACGGAAGGTTTCATAAGCATGAGTGAATGCAGGTTTAAATTATACCTCAAAAAAACAGTGGGAGAAAGGTGTGACTGTAACAAAAATAGCTGGGGGGGAGGGCAGAATACTAGGGATGTACCCTTTTCTACTGCAGTTTTGAGAGCTAAATCAGTTGTATGAAGAGCTAAAGGTCTGCTGCACCATGGGCACATGCCACCTTTTGGAAACTGTTCCTCTGACTATCACTTTCCCTTGGAAAATGSTCAGGTCCTTGGCTGTGTGCTGCCAACATTCATTCTGAGCCCTCCATATGGACAGAGAAGGCATTGTTTAGTATCTTCTGTATCTGATGCTTATCCACTTTCACTGGAGAGGTTCTTGTTTGAGTTTTGCCGAAGAAAAAAGGTAGTAGTAATTCTATCACTTACACCTCATGTTTACTAAGTAATTTCTTTTATCATTAATCACAAAAGATTGTATCTGAATTTTAGCTTTACATATGTTTTATGTTTTAGGAACTGGTAACTCCATAGGCATCTGGATTTTCTTCAYGTATTATCAACATTGTTCTGTAACAGATTAAATATATTACCTACTTTATAACTTTAGAAATCAATGCATTTCTCTTTTTGTGGTAATACTCACAAACAATGATTTTTATTTTGAATTTTAATTCTAGACTGCATCCTAGACTACCTTAGAATGCATGGTATTCTTAAGAATTGTTACGTCACTGATTTAATGGCATATGAAATACAGCATTTTGTTCCTAAAATTTTAAGAAAAACTTTTGGTTTGCTTTAGGTTATTGAATTTTCAGTCACACTGTGTTTGATTTTGGTTTGGGGTCTTTTTCTTAAAGTCCAATTAAAAAGGGGGGTAGTTCACAGACTTTTTTCTTTTTTTTTTTTTTTTTTGGCAAATGAATTTTGGAAATGGAAACCCTCAATTCAATTAATTTAATGTGATATATAGATACTTTGTAGGCCAACAGTGTATCCTCTACATTACTTAGGGATCACAGTCCTCTTGTCCTATGCAGATAAATATTGATTTCTAGATAGATTTCACTCTTTCACTTTTGGTACAAGACTGAGAAAGTCCTTGAAGGATTTTGAGCATTGCGTTACCACCCTTAAGAGGCAGTTCTTATATCACTGGATGAGATTAAGACTAATACCAGAGCACAGACTTCAGAGAATATTCAGTTTGGACGTGTATTTTGGAAATTTTTACCATCTGGACTGCTAGTTGAGGCGTGTAGTATTAAAGGAAACATTTTGCTTCGTGCTCTTCCTGTTATTTCAGATTACTGGTCTTCCATTTAGGGAGCCTCACAAACACCTAGAACAAGTACCAGGCCTCCAGGAGCACCTTCACAGCATCACTCCTGCTGCTCTGTATGACCCAGTTGCCTTGTGCAAKGTCAGAACATGACAGATGTGCTGGAGCATCCAGAGAAATAAACAATCCRTGGTGCTCCAAGGGTTTGCTCCTCCCCGCTGCTGTGAAGCTGGAAATGCTGGGCTGCAGCAGCCAGCACAGCTCCCTGGTACCCTCCAGGCTTGTCTGCAAACTCTCATCAGCTGGGGAACTGTCACWGGGAACTTACCACAAAGATGAAGGGAAATGTTTTAACCTCACAGTCCTTCACTAACACCATGGAAGGCTTCCAAAATAGTCTTGGAAGATCTGGAAAAACAGATCTCTTTCTTCACAGAGACCACAGRAMAAACYCTGTTTTCAAAGGAAATTAAAGGAGTTCTGTAACACCTKTCCTCTGAGAAATCCTGAACATAGGCTGTTCACACCTGCTGAMTTAAAATTGTTTTAGAAATTCTTTTTAATTAAAGAAGTGTACATTTCCCCCCAAATAAAAGAAACCTCAGTCCAAAATATTCCACCATTGGCATTTGTCATACTTGCTTAAAAGGATGTTTAAAAGACCTCAAGTGCTGCATTCAATGTAATTTGATTTCTGTTTATTATGGCCACTGTARTGTTATCAGTCCATTCTCCAGAACTTGCCAGTTCTTGGTAAAAGCAATAAATTTCAGTCCTTGGAAATGAACTTTATTTTCATGTCTGTGTCAAGATTAGTAAATTGGATTTAAAAAATAGGTGTTCTTTATATAGATTTGTAGTGATGCTAAATGAAACTGAATTATGCTGATTATACATATATYTATTTTAATAATGTGAAACTGCATGCATATCATTAGATCTTTAATGCTAATTTTAGAAAATTGCTTCAGTATGGTCAGCATGATCTATTTTTTCATCAGGCACTTCAAATTTATTCTGGTTTTGATTCTTAGTATCTCTTTACAGCAACAATCATTTTTATTTATTTAAGAAAGTGATTAAACACAGTTTAGCATATATTTTTGGAGGCAGTATAAAAAGCTCTTGCTGTGATACTAAATGTGAGACATCTTCTTTCTGAGTGAAATTATTGCCCTAATTATTAAAAATCTATTTTTTAATTCCACATTTAGAACTTTATTATCTATACAAATAGCATCATTTAAAAAAAAAAGCTAAAACAGTTTCTTAACAAGTTCCTTTGAAGTGGWGAAAACTTATTCTGCTGTTCACACAGGCAAAACTTATTCTGTTGTTTTCCCAAAGACATTTAAACTCCATTGATTGATACAGAAGAAGAGTAAATAGAGTTTCAATGTTTAAAAGAATTAACATTTTCTTACTCTCTATCTGAGATTTGGGTAAGTAAGTATGTGTTAGCTTGGGTTGTTTTCAAGGCACAGAATTGGTACTGAATAAAAACAAGTTTAAGATGTGACTTTTGAGATTTCTGTAGTTATCCCTGCACTCCTCAAATTTTACTGTAGTTGAATTATTATGAACATGCCTGCATTGCCATCTCCTCAAGGAGGGAGCATTTCCTTGTAAACCCAGCCTCATTAAGTTTTGGGTTGGTTTGTGTGTTTTTTAAAAAGATTGAGAGAACTTTCTTAATGAATGATAACTTTATGTCCAAGAGGATTTGTCTCTTCATGATTAAAGATTTTTATCTTTAGAAAGGAATTACAATGAACCTATCATTCAGAGTTGGTGATTTAATGATCTTCCCAAGTGTACTAAGATGTAGGGAATAAAGCTTTTTTTAAAGACTAGAAATAATGGCAGCATGTAACAAACTGAAAATGCTCATCCAGAGAACTCTTAAAAGAAATAGTTAAAGACAGAAAAATTAAATAAAACAATTTTATGCTCAACAAAGASAGAGAAGGAAAAAGAAATGTTGAAGACTGCAAAAGCCACTGCAGATAAATGGTTGAAAACACAATGGCTGCATTACAAAAATTGTTTTTCAATGTGTTTCCAGTTAGAGAAATAGAAATTACCTTTAAAATTAGCAAGAAAGGGAARCATATCTGTAAAAATTAAAGATTTTTATTTATATTCTAAGGGACCAGTGATTTACTAAGACAGGTGCAAAATGCATGGTTTATGCGGCCTGATTTTTGAATCAGGAAATTTCCCCCAAATTCCATCCAAAGCCTCTTTATGAGAAGACTGATCTGGACTTTGCTAAAAAAAAAAAAAAAAAAAAAGACTGGTGTGACTGGCAGCAAAAGTGTTCATGTCCAAAGCCATGACATTTATGGCAGCCTCATTCTACAAGGAAAATCACTTCCCTTTGCCCTTCCCACTTCTGAGAATGGGATCATAACCTGCATGATAATCCCAGTTTTTACCCCCAGATATGAATGAGATGACACTTATTTCAAATTTTAAAAAAGAATACTTGCTAGATACCTTGCTCTGTATGTGTTGCTTATTTTTCTTTCTCAAAGGGAAAAATTGAATTAGTTTTATGCTAAAAGTGGGTTGTTCATCTCCAAGAAAACATGGAATGGGCACTGTCAGGTGATAGGACTTCATATTATTCACACTTAGGTACCCCTGTATCATATCTGTAGATATGGACTACTGCCAGTTAAAAATGAAGTCTGATATCTTGGCATGCACAGAGTTTGATTAGCTAAATACTCCACACGAAACTTGTGGGGACCTGCAGTGTGTGTTGTCCAGTCATGGGCCTCAAAAGACCTTCCAAATTCAGGAATCCCAACAATTTTCATTGCTCTAGAAAATTTATTAAACATTGTATCTTCAAATATATTCAAAAAAATCTGTTTATGCTCTGGTTTAGGGATTATAATCTTCAGGTAGCAGGTATACTGAAAGTTCTAATTGTGTCCTGCTCATGAGCATGAGGAAAATGTTAGAGTGACTGAAGAAAGCAGAACCAGATTGAAATGTCCAAACACGGGATTGTATTTGACTCTGTGAGTTTTTATCCTTGCAACAGCATATAACTTTATATGACTAAAGGTGTTTAAAATTAATGAAAAATGAAAAAAAAATCCACTAGCTCTATTTAAAGCCAAATACAACAGGTGGATGGATAATTGCTTCTTTTAAATCCTAAGTGAGAATCCTAAACTAATCCAAATTAGCTCGAGGTGGAGGCTGTATTTGGGTACTGAATTAAGCAAAATAGTGATTTCTAACTTTTAAATTATTAGCAAAGGCACAGATTTTTTCATCCTCATTTGAGTCTCGCTGGTSTTCTTACTATCAGAACTGCCTGAAGAATGTCTCTGCTGCAGTTATGACATTTTCAGTCTTCCTTGTTCTGTATCTTTTTTAATGACATTATCTTAAAAACAGAGGAAATATCACATAATCTCTCTGGATCCACCTTCTTTTATGGTTTGATATTCAGCTTCATTACTTCCTACCTTTAAAGGGTCAATGCTGCAGCCTGTAACTGGTCTTTCAGCTTGGGAAATCTGAGGTGCTGTTACAGCATTCAGTTTTGTTCTGTTTTGTTGCCCTTAGTTGTCACTAGGTAAAGCCTTTCCCCATTCCCRAGAAGCGCAGAGCCTCCTGTGAATAGTTCCCTTATAAAAGCACCCTTTGTCTGAGGTCTTCTCACCCAGCAGAATCAGCAGTATAATAAAAATGTCAGTTTAAGTTTTAGCAGGAAATGCTTGATTTTTTTAACCAGAGARGAGCACTCAGTGTTGAAGCAGTCAAGAAAGAAAATGTCTTTTCATGACCACTGGAATTAGAAGGCAAGGACAGTGAGGGAGAGRGCAAAGGGTGGGAAACTGGCTTTCTTCCAAAATGAGAAAAAGCTACATTTGAGGGTATAATTGAATGATTTGGCGTTACTTTGAAGAACTAATACAGCATATCCTTTTTAAATGAATAAAACCTAAGTGTATAATAATCCTGTGTGAAAATGCATAAATGTTTGAAGTGTCAATGGACTAATTTACAAATATTTTAAATGGCAAAAACAARCAACAATACAATTGCCATCAGAGTTTAAAACTACAAGGCCAATTATCTTCAGTGAAGTAGCATTAGAAAAAAGAAATGAGGAAACTTTAAAAAAATTAACATCTTGTCAGCACRCTGACTTCACTGCTTGCTTAATAGAAAAGTCTGCTATCAGTTTTATTTCCTTTGAGGATAGCTAAGAAGCTATTACAGTGTAAAATCCCTCGTGCCTATGAGAAAAGAGCTGAAAATAGATTGAAAAATGTGGGGGAAAAGCAGGCATAATCAAGACTAGTTACTCTGCAGGAATATTTCTTTTTTTTTTTTTTTTTGGTATCCTAGTAAATGATACATTTTGCCAATTTCTCTGTTTACCTAAAGAAGATGCTTATAATATTTCATGTAAGCACAGAAAGGAAAGAACCTGAATTGCAGGTGGTTTGAAGAGAACACCACTAATTGCTTCATAAGGTATACTTAAGCACAGATATCCAAACCAAATAAAAAGGGGCATTCTGATAAATACTAATAGTGTCTAATTAACAGAAAATCATAGTTGAATCTGTGACATACCACRAAGGCTAAATATTGTTTTGTGTGCCTAGAAACATGTGTGGGAGGCAAGAAAAATAAGAGCTGTTCATCACACAGGCACAGTGAAACTTGTCAATAACAACCTCACAAAGGGCACAACTTTCATCATCTTTGTATCCAGTGGCTGCATAATGTAGGATGATTAATGTGAGGCATGTCTCCTGGGGACGGGGGTTTGTGCTTATGATAGGTAGGAGTGACTGTCAAGTGACTGCTAATATTTATCTTGTCCTAAGACATGGTTTTTCATTCCCTTTTCATGAGCAGGCCTGGCATAGCTGTGTGCTCCCAAATATTGAAAGTCTGTGTGATGGCTGGATTTGAGAACAAGAAGATCAAAACACATTTCAAGGGGTGGTCAGCACCAAAATGGGAATTTGTGTCTGTGTTGCCCAGGGGGCAGAGAGATGTCTCTGCTGCTGATTAAGGCTTTTTACAGCAAGAATAAGACTGGAGTATTGAAGGCTTATTTATCAGGGAATGATAAGAGGAGGGATTTGGGATATCATGGAAAGGCGCATATACCAAGAACGCCAAACTCATTGTTCTCAACTAAACCTTCTCACTTCTTCCTCCTGGGCTTTCTACATTAGGAAGTCAAACATAACAGCTGGCTTAAAATCGATCTTTTGTATGATAGCCTTGGCTGCATCCTTTGGTTGCTTTCTCCATCTCTTGTATTATAATGTGTTTTCACTGCAAAGTTCTCAGTGCAGCAGGAAACAAAGCACAGAGGAATRTATGACATAAAAATTGATTGAAGAGATGTTGGCAATGAAAAATGGAACAAGTCAAACTAGCACAAATACAAGAATAAGCAGGGGAAATTAGCCAGAGAGCTGATGTCTTATCAACTGCTATTGAATAAAACACTTTTTTTTAATTGGAGGTGGTCAAGAAACCACCACAGTCCCTCAGAGAAATCCCACTTTGGTTGCTCTTTTYCGCAGAAGAGTATGAAAACACAACAAATTATTTCCACTTTTTAACTTTTACTATTGCTTTGCAAGTGCTCATCAGTTTTAAGTTACCACATGGTGGCGTTCTGCTTTAGTCTGTTACAGCAACATGGCAGCACGCTCTTTTGGTTACCAAGTGCAGCATGAGCTGAAAACATCATCTTTGGCCCAAAYTACAATTGCACAATTTCTCTGAGCAAATGGAAACACTGCTGTATGTAATAGAATCATAGAAATGTGTAGGTTGGAAGACCTCTAGGATCATCAAGTCCAGCCATGAACCCARCACTGCCAAGTCCAACTCTAAATCATGTCCCTAAATGCCACATTTGCATGTCTTTCAAATACCTCCAGAGACTGACTCTACCACTTCCCCAGGAAGCCTGTTCTAATGCATAATATCCCTTTCCATCAMTAAATTTTTCATGATAGCTAATCACATCTTATACAGAATATTATAAGATATTTTCCCATTCATAAATATCTCTGTACTGCATTGTCAAAATCTTGGTGATTAGCACATATTTTTAGGTTAATAAAATCTAGTCTTATTTTATTCTAGCGTAAAGATGAACAAAAACTAACACAAAAAATAGCATCTTTAGTTTTCAGTGTCTTCTCCAGCACAATGCTCCCAAAGATCCAGTTTTGCTACTGCTAGGACAGGGAGCAAGCATGGTAGCTTCCATGTATTTTAATAGCTTAAGATTTCACTTTTAGAAGAATCTGAATTCCATGTTATATATGTGACAAAAGGAAGGATATGTACTCTTCAAAACCTGGAGAAGCTATTGTTTGAGACAGAATGAAAAAACGTAACCCTTGCCAACAATCTTTTTCTCCTTCCTTTTGCAAGATGAATTTTCTGACAGATTCATCGTCACTGCTTGCCAAATAATAGCAATTGTCTGTGTAATTGGGAGCAGAAAAAAAGGTGGGTAAGCCTTTGAGGAAAGCCAGCTAAGCATGCAAATACTGCTTGTAATTGGTACATAGATTTAGATGGTCTAGTTGCATATGTATTTCCTACTTAATGGCAATATTTGGAAACTTGATACTTGTTCTGCTTCCCAACTTTCTGGGTCTTAATCAGTGATCCTTCATTGTGTTTGATTTTACATGGCCTTTACAAGACCCTACACCCAGAACTGGTTGTTAGATATGATGCATATTTCATCCATCTGTCTTTTGCATAAAAAATAATAATGAAAAGGCAGGAACAATATGTATGTATGGAATGATTCTTAGCAGATAATTCACAGTTTTCTCTTGTGTTGTTTCAAATTTAGGTTTGAGCTTCTCAGACTGAGCTTTGCCTGAGCTGTCTTCTGCACGAAGTGGTTTTGAGGATAGACTTGACCACTTATAAACAATATATCATTATTCCTTTTTAAAAGAATAGTTCATCTCCTTCCATAATTTTCCTTCACCCATAGCACAAAACAAGCCTAAGTGGTTCACTTACTCAGATTTCAAGTTTCCTCAGGATTCTATTTTCATTAATAAAATATATTTCATTAGTCTCCATTGAACTCATCACATCTTCCATAACCAGCTAATCTTTATTCTGATGCTAACTCCACTTTGTTCTTACTTTCTAGAATCCCATAGCTTTCCATTCCATTCCATTTCTCCATTTAATTATTTTAATTCTTCTCTGTCCTTTATCTCTTCCCTTCTCTTTCATATTTCTTCTAATTTCTCAGATCATCTTCATACTGACTTCCTATTTMTGTCAATACTATTTCCAGTTTATCCAGGTTATTGAACTCGGGTAAGTCCCAAACCAGAAATGATAGTGAGTCCTTGAACACTAGTAATATCCTCACAAGGTAAAAGATGGTAGCACTATTTCTGAGGCAGTGACTGCAGGTTCTGGTTCCATTTCTGGGCTGCACAGGTAGAATTCTGCARGGAATTTTGCAAGGAAAAGCAATGCTTTGGTGAAGCTGAACCCAAAAAAAAAAGATATACCTGTCTGTTAGCCAGCAATCTAAAATAKTGTTTGCACCTTTTCTTATTGAAAYCAAAGCCCATACATATGATAGGAGATCTGCAGAAAAAATATTAAATCAGGATGCAGTAAATATATTTGGTGACAGTGCTGATGACCACCTTTTTTACTCTTTTCTACAGGTAGCAGCAGTTACATATTTAGTCCCCATTGTTAKAATTCTTGACAGGGATTGTCCCACTCAGCTTGTGTGCAGGTTTTAAATTGAGACATTTTCAGTTGATGAGTACATGTTSCACTAACATCCCAATTATATCCACTGTCTTCCCATGCAATCATAAATATAATTGTATGCATGAATACTGGCATTGACATTAAATTGTGCAAAAACTGGATAGTTTAGAAAAATARCAGACTGCCTGTTGTTTCATTTTACTGCTTTTCACAGCTATTGTCATTCTAGGAGTTGGGACTCTGCTAGGTTTCACAGGAGGTTTTTTCGTAGTATACTGTGGCTGAACCATTCTATGTGGTTTCCACTTGATTTAAAAAATACTTTCATGTTACTCAATTGTGGCATAGATTTTAATTTTATGCATAAATAGTATAAATCTATAACATCTTTTAGAAAGRCAGAATCTYATYTTAATATTGAGAAATGTGTAGGAGAAAGGAAGAAGACAGGACTAGTAAGACAAGTCTTTATGAATRAACTTAGTWACAAAACACAAAATATGYTAACATTAGTGATATTTAAACGAGTTCTTGCGGGGGCTCTTATGTAGCAAGAGGTCATGAGTCAGATCCAAAGTTAAAGCCCAGTTCTCAGCTGCACTGAGAAGAAACCTGGAACCTCAATGAACAGAAAAGATTTTCATGATTGAATTAAGTATATGATCGCTTCTTAGTGGAATTCACTGATTAAATTACCAGTGGCTGTCACCTTTCCATTTAAATATTTTTATCTCCCATTTTTACTATGCTATATTTGTAAAAAATCACCACTAGCCCCCTTACTCTAATCTTTATTAGGCCTCTTAATTTTTCCTAAAAAAGAAATAAGCTCCTTCAGATCATCATAACAGGGCTGTTTAGATCATTTGTCTGACAGAATAAATTTTACCTAAATGGGAGGAATGAAAATTTCCGTTTATGAAAACTTACCAGGGAGAATTTTRTTTCCTGAGATAGAAATATTTTCTGATAGAAACGGGGGCAAAAATCATTAATTGCTTTTTAAACTGAGACAAATATGACAGCAAATTTCCTGATTAAAGAATCTAGCCCAAAGATGACAGACAAATAAACATRTGAGATTTATATGGTGTCAGATGTTATACAGACATTTACAAAAGATGCTATCACAGGAAGATTTTGGAGGTGCATGTTATAAAACACACCCCAGTGCAGATAGATTTTTCTGGGATTAGTCCTCTGAGACTCATGTTGTTACAACTGGTRTAAATCAAGCTGAGAAACAAGAGAAAACTGAAGCGAACTTGTTTTCATTCATTCAGCTGAGAATGCAATTATGTACAAAGGAAGATCAGAGAAGAGGATAGCCAGGTAAGGAGAAGAACAGCAGTAGATTTCCAATATATAATTTTTTGAAGGTAGAGTAGTTCTGACTTTTCCTCTTACATATTTTCCCAAGTAGCCATTTTTGCATTTGCTCTTTGGCAGCAAATTCTGTAGCACTGAAGTTTTCCACACCTCTGTTCATTCTTGGTGCCCGCAGCAATATTATTTAATTAAACCATGGGACCCATCTGCTATACTGTAGGAAATTATAGGTCCTTCACTGTCATCATTTGATTTACTTGTAACTTCCTGATGAGATGAGAAAAGCTTCAGTCTTAGAGAAAAAGATTTGCCAACATAAAAATGTATTTCATGGTACAAGAAGGTGTGCAAAGGAGTCTTAATTTGCTTTTATATATCTCATTGATTATATTTTTTAMACACAGGACTTAAAAAGAGAACACTTTTATTTTTCCCTGTGGTGTAGTAAAACACATAAAGGTTTATTTTTGTATCCTTTCAGAAGAGCAGGTATTTCAGATACAGTTTTGACAAACTATAATAAATATCTATTAAAATATAAAGGGAGAGCAGAGAAGAAAAAAAATGTTAATCTTTTAGGGTAGTCATAACTTTTTCCCTGAAAAATAGTTGTAAAAACCTGATTGATCCATTACCCTCTCCTTTGTGTTTTAAAGATAATTGCAAGTTGCAAAGAAAAAGAAAATTGAAAAAAAACCCCAAAACCATGAGAAGCTGTTTTCCATCTGAAAAAGAAGACAAATTAGAGCAATATGTATTAACCAACACTAATCCACTCATTTCTGCATGTATATGGTCTTTTCACTGAACTTGTGAACATCTGCTGAAACCTTYCATTTTTAGTTTCACTGATATACAAATATTGAGCCTTATGGCCATTCCAGATGTTTTAGCCTGGGCACATGGTCCTGATTGCCATAAAGCTCATCTCCAGAAGTTCTSCCATACCTTCAGGACCTTTATGATACTGACTGTTACCAGGAAAGACATTGTTATTGCTATGAGAAACGTTATATGCTCCGAAATACAAAATACATAGTAATTGCAGTAATACAACTCAAGTATAAAAATACCATAAAGCACAAAGAATTTTATGATGCAATTTTACAATTTATAGAGTACAAATAAAATAAAGATAAAACTGAAATCAATATCTCCTTTATACTTCTCTTTTACAAATTTGCTTGCAGCTCACTACAGATATCATTAATTATTAAACAATTCTGCATTGTATTGAAAACTTAGCAAAGGTATTTCTTTCAATAGTTTCCTGCAATATATCAAAATAAACCAGACAACAAATCCCTTCTTTTCCTTTCCACCTATTTTTTTTTTCACCAGCAATCTAATTTTCCTGCTGGGGCCTGTGTGCTGCCAATCCTTGTATTTTTCCTATTCAGAAGCTTCCTGTAYGAGCAAGCATTACTCCCAAAACACACAGACCATGAGAAATTCCTCTTGCCAAAAGCCAATCCTGGTTACCCTTGAAGGTCACAGCAATAGTATGTGGCAAGAGAAACAACCTYTGTGGTAGTAGCCCAGTGAGCTGTGGGGGATTTCAAACTCTTCCAGCTGACAACTGCTGTAGTTTACAGAAGGTTATTTCCAGTCTCACCAGCTACTGAATTGGATTCTAAGTTGCACTGTGGTTGTTTGAGACCAGGACCCAGGGTATCTAAACTGAAGTCCCAGAATGAAAAGTTTGATTGACGATTTTGTTCTACTGGCAAAGGAAAACCTTTCCAAGGACAGTAAATCTTATTAACTAGAAAACAGAGTTTTTGCTAGGGCCAGTCTGAGATTGAGAAATTGACTCATCCAGGAGGCAAGGTCCAGAACAAGTTGAGTTCCATCYTCCTTTCCAAGTGCAAATTAGATTTTCTTAACCTTTCCTTCTGCAACATAAACATTTAGACAAACAGTCAGACAAGCATTATATGTTGTAAAACAAAACATTACACAGTAGACACATCTTCCCCTGGGGAGAGGAATGAAAGAATAAACATGTAACAAGCATTAGTCACATTGCTTAATGCACTACTGGAAAGCACTCAAATATTCATTGTGAGTATGCTATAAAGAGATATATGAAGTATAATAAGTGTGCTATATAACTTGTCAGATAATTTACTGCACTCTGGATCAGCMTGAGTTAGAATAAATTTTAAGAGTTGTTCCATGTACAGTCGAGAAAAGCATCAAAATCCTGTCAAAAATAATTTTGCATTTGTCTTCCTAAGTGCAGGTGTGAAAAGCATTCCTGATTTTTTTAAAATGTATTCTTTAGCAGCACCTATAATTGGTGAATTGTCAAAGGCCATCTAGATTGACAAATTGTAGAGAAATATCCTGAATAAGAGGATACTGTCCTCCTCATCACCATCATCTGACTGTTTCCTAGCAACCTTTCAGTATCATCTCAGTTTATTTCCATTTCCATAGGGACTGAGACAGCAGCAGTTAACAACTGCAGCATGTAGATACAGCCTAGGAACAGAAAGCASTGAGTGGAATTTGAACAGGAGGAAATCAAAGTTACTGCTGTGCTCAGCAGAAAGTTTTTGCAAATTCTTGGGGATCCCTTGTAACATAGAATATTCTATGATTCTGTTATTCTAAACATAGGTGAAATTCCATCTCTGGTTGAAAGTTCATAWTTACAGTCAGTCACTTGCAGTCTATATTTTATAAGCATTATTTTTTTAAAACAGAATAGGCATTTCAGGTGGAAACACAAATTGATTCTTCACACCTACGAACTGGAGAGAATAAAAAAAAAAAAAATCCCACTGTCCTGAGTTGTCCACACCAAGACAATTGATGGTGTCAGGTGGTGAATATGCAAGACAATCATATTGAAAATTCATCAGCAGTCAGAGATACACTCTGTGGTCCATAACTGCGCTCTGCCGCCAGAATTCAGTTTTCTGACATAGCGATAAAGTTTGTGATGAAAATAGCAGGTTTSCAGTAGRTTCTAAATAGAAACAGTTTYCTACATATTTTGATTTTGGTGGGTRGGGGGATTGTAATTCATTTTTTTGCTGATTTATTTTGCTTGCATGGAATATTTTTCTCTTTCTTATCATGTCTTACCCCCTGRCATGGGATTTTCAAACTGCATTAGAYGAAAGTCAGCTTTGTCAACAATTCCTTCTTTAGACCAGTCAGTGGTGAAAGGTGAAGCATATCACCTCTTCTCAAGAGTAATCCAAACTGGCCTAGTTTTCAGCTTTTCCTGTAACTTGCTCACATGYTGTCATCTTGAATAGAATTTAACTTCTGATGCGGGTTCCACCGCAGTTACTGCAAGTTGTTCAGTATTTTATTGTCATACTGAGTAGGAATAACTGAGACCATGAGCTGTGGCCAGAACTGGACAGCAGTTCTGTGAGGACAGGTCCAAAGTGTGCAGCTAAGCCTGCTTCTCTGAGCATTTCTGCACACTCTGCAGTATGCTGGGAATACAGACCTATTCTATTGACTGCAGAGATCAGGGGCCCACCTCAGTTTCCGAGGTCAGAATTGCAGAATTGGACGTGGGGTCTCCAATGCCCATTTGATTCAGTTCATTTGGCTTTAATGAGTGGTTGAGGAGACCTGGCAGAATTGCCATTGATGAGGAAGAATCCGGATGTATCCTACAGCTGCAGTGCTTCTTTTCATTTCTCGTTGCATAAGCTGTGTGTTCAGTTAATTACTCAATATTGAGGTGCTAATGGTGCTGTAGTGGTGACACAGGAGTTTGTGCAGGCTAGGCCTGAACTTTTCAGAGGCTGTGGAAAAGAAAGAGTAGATCAGCAAGCRCACTGTCAGCCAGGTAAGATGCACACACTAATAAGACAGCTTGAAAATGGAGGGGAATGGGAGGAATTGATTCATTAAAACATTTGGAAATGCGCTGGAGGAATTTCAACAGATATGTGTAATGATTCTTACAGAGTAAATTATTTACTCTCTTACAGAGAGTAAATTATGCAAAACTCTRCCAGACGGTGTCTAACCTTACACAGACTTCAGTGGTTCCAGGATTTAATCAAGTCATCTCAAGCACCACAAAATTAATGCTTCTCTTTGAAAAGCAGCAAATCARGCTTTGAGTAGGTAAAATGTTATACCTCTCCCTTTTAATGCATGAATTGAGGCACAAATTTTAGAYTTAAGTTTACCTTTCCATTAGAGTTAAATCACTATTTATTTGTATACATTATTTATATCAAAGGTGCAGTTCTGAGAGTGAGGTTTTGTACAAAACTGTAGGCTAAAGTAAACAACCTTCAACTTCTCTTGCAACTTGGTCAATTCTGCTTTTAYTTCTCTCTTTGRCTTTGCAGCAAGCTTTGAACAGCTTCTTGTACAGAATCACTGAATCMTTTAGATGGGGGGGRSACCTCTTGAGAACACACAATTCTTTTGCTCAAYTTCASTTCCCTTYACYATAGCTGTTATCACTTTCTACCCTTTGCTCCAAGCCCTGCAAGTACATCATCCATAGCCATCTCTTCTAAGCATTCTCCCTTTGAAAACGTTTGTGACTCAGTCACAGGCAGCCCCTGACTCCATACAGGAGTTAATCCAATTTAGAGCTTTTCCTGAGAGCCAGGAGGGAATGCTGCTGGAACAGGCTGATACCTGCTGTCTCCCGGGTAAAGGCAGGCAGCATTAACTACATCASATGGACAAACCACCGTACCATTTCTCAGTGGGTGTGGAAGGGTTGGAGGTGGTTTGAGGCAAGGGAAGCTCTGGTTGCAGAGCTGAAGTCTGGGGGCCAGCAGGAGGTATGGGAACTTCTGCCTTCTTGGTGCCCAGCTCAGGGTCCAGAAGSTCTGAGCTCACTGACAGGGTGATGKGAGGCCAGCAGCYTTCTCAGGGCCAGGGTGCTGGGGGTCAAGGGCAGCCATGGTGTCAGGCAGGGGTTCAGTGCCCATGATGCCTTAAGTTTTAAATTCCATGTTTTTTAKATTCTGTGCTGCCTAGGGCTATAGTTTTGAGCCTCATATTMAGTGCCAGTAAGCTCTCTTCGCAGAGGAGGTAGATAGAACAAATCCTTTCCCAGATGGAGGCCAAGGAYAATGAATACAAGTTTCAGGCCCAAAAGCATWAA